>JARVJO010000165.1:14109825-14122667 GCA_031762555.1 Cynodonichthys magdalenae | reverse complement strand
ACGACCAGGACGAAAACCACTCTGCTCTTCCTGAATCTGAGATTCGACTATCCGACGGACCCTCCTCTCCAGGACCCCTGAATAGACCTTACCAGGGAGGCTCAGAAGACTATATTTAAGACTACATCAGATTTTTTTTTTGTAAAAATTACAGAATATTGAAGGTCCATATACAAGTAAATATCCCAAACGGTTAATATGAAACTCTCTGTTTAGCAGTGGAGTTCAGATCACGTTTTCAAGTGTTTAGTGTTGCTAAGACACGGGATTAAAATACATAACCTTCAGGCAGAATGAAAGAATTGTGATGCAGAATGTAAAAATGTTAGTGTTTTGTTGGCCTACATTAGACCTAACGTAATAAATGTGTTATTTCTCATGCAAGTTGTGCAGAAAGAATTTATTAAAATCAGTACTAAAAGGCTGCTTTTTTTATAGTTCAGTAATAAAAAAATGTTGCATTTAATTGACTGAGGTTTAGAAGCATTAAAGGCTTTTTTTTTTTTTAAATATGGTGGATAAAGATTATATTGTATTATATTCTAGTACATCAGTGTTTTATGTTTTGTCATTTTTGGTGATTTTTAACTGTAAAACATCTAATATTTTAATCAGCTGTTTCTTTTTAATCCACAACAATTTTAACTAGATTCATTTAGAGAACTGGGAGGGATGTGCTCTTCGTTGGGCTGAAATCGAAACTTTTGTTGGAAATCCCGTGTTAATGAAAACACTCTCCTTGGCGGGAGGCTGGTGTTGATATCCATTCACTGCAGTTCCCAGGATTTCTCGCACTTTCACTTTGTTTGTTCTTCTCTCTCCCCACTTCCTTCATCGGCCGTGTCGAAAAAAAATCCCACTTCAAGCGGTGCCGACTACACCTAGCACCCTGCCTGGTAGTTTCTACGCACATGCCAAAAAAACACCCTTTTTCTTTCCACCTTCCTTCCCTGATCTCCCTTGCTCATCCCTCTGCATCAAGATCAAACGTGTGATCCGGTGCAAGCGTTCAAAGACTAACAGTTTGTCTCCAACCTTCTTGTCATCGTCTCATTCCTCCACTCTCTGTTTACTCAGGGATTTGCTTTAGAAAATACATCTTGGGCTGACTAATCTCGCCACGTTTCATTTCTGCGGCACGGTGATGGCTTCCAGCTGCAGTCTGCGGCATATTTGTGTGAGGAGCGATCTTCGAAAACAAGTTTTGTCGGTGGTATAAATCACATCGCTAATGCTGTGCTGGCTTGGTGCACAGACGCTGCTTGCATGGTGGCCCTCTGAACGCATGTTGATGTGTACGCCTGGGTCTGTGTCTCTTTGGAAAACTGACTGGTGATGTTTTTACACTGCAATCAAGCCTATTTGCAAGCCTTTAAATCAAATACCCTCAAGTGCCAGCACAGCATATTAGGCATTTGAATATGCAGCATAATCAGTTTTTACTTTTCTTTGTTCTGTTGTCGTATTTTGATTGTATTCATCATGTTCCGCTGAATTCTGAATGCTTTGGCAGTGATGGTGGTTGTATGCCAGTGCAGTCTCAGCGCGAGGAGATGCAGGGCGTGTTAACTTAAGCATTTTGTTTGGAATTTTAAGCAATACTGTGCATTAGCTGCACACAAATTCCTGTTCTCAAAAATGCTCAGGCTTTCATTCTTTCACCAGTTTTAAGTCTGCCTGTACTCAGAAAGCTCTTTCACAAGGCAAACCCTGAAGTGTTTTCACAACAGTTTACTGGGGGGGAGCTCTGAGAAAAACACAAATTTGTGGTTTCTTTGCCTAAAAATCTCTAAAAAATTTTATTTGTGCCGGAACAACAAACCCAGAAAACAGTCCAGTGGTTAAAATCAATAAGTGAGTTGTCTGGATTTTGTTTTCTATAGTCATTCTAATTACAAGTCTTCATTTTAAATTGACTACAACAATTGTACTGTGGCCAGTGGCCACAAAGTGAATAAGATATGAGAACATAAAACTGAAAGTCATTCATTTCTTTTTGGTTACAAAAAATTTGCATAACATCTTTTTAAATGTGCCAATCCATAAAGCCCAGTTTATAGTCAATAGCTGTGTTTCCATCAATGTTTTTTTGCACATTTTGAAGTATCACAGTAGAAAAGGTGGATGGAAATGACAAAATTTGATAAAACTTCCTCAGTTTTTATGCTCGCTGGTTTTTGGAGTTAATGTGCAAAAGGAGAGATAGAAACACATTTGCCGAATAAGTTCTGACGTAGCGAAAATTGACCTGGATCAGCTTTTCCCGCTGTCCATTTATTGTTGCAGATGCAGCTGGACCCTGCTCCCTCTGTTGGCATCTTCACGGATATTCCCATAATGCAAAGAGAATTGTATTTCTTTTTCTACGTCTCTAGACAGCATGTAACATCGCAAATACTAGTTGATGACAGAATAATTACAACTTTCCCCGATAGTAGCAACACGTTCCTGATAACTTCTCTACATTGTCCCGAGATGTGTCCCTGTGAGTCCACGACTTTACTTCCTGTTTACTTCAGCCATGCATAATGTCAACGTCTGCCGTAATTGCACTTTGTGAGCCTGGTTGATTCGCTCCAAAGCCAGTTGATGGAAACACATCTGATGAGCATTTTTTTTTCAACAATTTGAACTTTTGCTCAAAATGTGCATTAAAATTGAATGGAAACAGCTACTGAGAAGTGAGAAGTTGGGTCTCGCTGACGTGGTTGCCTGACAAAAATTATGTAGTTTTCTTCTTGCCCCTGCTAAGACCCTCTCTAGTGCACAGCCCTCAGACAGGGTATGCAACAAGTATTCTGTGATTGGTCACAACCTTGTGAGCATGTTTGTTTATGAAAAGTGGCTGCAGTGAGCTGCCTTCAGGAGCAGATGGATGAGGCTGTTGGAAAAAAACTGCCATCTTTACAACTGTTCCTGCAAAACTTGTAAAGATGGTCAAATAAACCTTATAAAAATAATCAAATAACTCGTGGAAGGAGATTGGACAAATTTTGTGCATGGGGGGAGACGGTGCAAAGACAAAGGCGTGTGTGTTTTCTGGTCAGTTATTTTTAACATCCTCTTGAGAAACCAACTTCTCATCAGCAGACTGATCTCAGCAAAGCTTGCTTTGTGTCTTTTTTTTTTTTTAGAACTAAAATGTTGAGTGTGTTTTCAGAGTAAAACTTTTTGTTATCCTCAACATCCTGCTATTACTGGAAGTGGAAGGAAGATTAACAGTGGTCCTAAATACTCTTGACCCCAATTAAGTGGCTTTTTGTGGAGCCTAATTGCTTTTCACAAACAAAGTCAGCTTTCTACAGCTGAGATTGCAAGCTCATTATTAAGTCAAACTTGTTTTTGTGCTCTTTGATTATCAGCCTGCTCTCAAGTTAAAGACTTTTGGTCCTATTTTTTCCTGTTGTGTGTTTCAGATGTATTTAAACTTAAATAATGCCTCAGTCTACCTCCCCACATTCATCTCCATCCTTCTGTGTCTTTTTTTCCTTGCATTCATTTCATGGTAAATGACTAATTTTAGTTGTTGACCCACATTGGTTTGTTTGTTTGACCAGTTTTAGCACGCTTTCATCAAAGCAGATTTTGATGGCGGCTTTAGTTTGCGCGGGTTTGAATTTGTTCAAATGAAGGAGGCTATTGCTATTAAGGAAGAAACCATCCTGCTTTAGAAACCAGATGTCAGAGGTCGCGCCACGTTAGTGCCACCGATCAATTGCAGGTCTTGCATAACTCTCCTGCTTCTTTGTCTGAGAAGGAAGTGGATTAGAGGCTGTGTTTTGGGATGAGACCAGGGATGATTAGTTGGGCTTGTTTAGAATGCATGCACTCACAGATGCACGCAAATATGCACTCAGAACAGACAGGCTGGATTTGAGAATAGACGTTTTGTTGTTAAGATGCTCGTTATTTTAGTTTCCGCCTTCTTCACAAATGAGATGATCCTGTGGGATTCTTTGATGGTGCCAGGTCAGTCAGTTTCTTTCCTGCCTGCCTGTCAGAGACGTTGGTAAAACCTCTGAGTAATCAGGCACTCTGACTATTTTATCAAAAAGCCACCAAGAAAGAAGAACCTCCGGGTGATGTTTGGTGACCTGCCAATTCTGCAGTTGTTAGCAGAATTTGGCTGATTTTTGAAGCACATCATGTTTACGTCATAAAGCAGCAATGTTTCCAGATTTGGAGATCCCTGAAAAGAATAAAAAGGAGAAAATAAAACATTTCCAGCAAACAAATAGACAAAAAAAAGTCAGCTCATAAAATGGATTGCAGAACTAATTTCGATAGTCTGCTGTAATTTCATGGCAGTTTTCTCTTGTATTTGAATATGTTGATGAAATAAAACTTCATCGTAATATATTTACAAGTGAACCAAAAAAAACTTAGAAGGCCCCACTCTTTATTTTTTACGAGGCAAACAAAAAGGGGCATTATTAAAACCCTATATATAAAAATCCTTGCTCATTATTTATTTAATTACTATCACATATTATTGGTCAAAGAACTGGTTTAGGCTTAAAGCATGCAAAATTAGCATTTAATACATTTAACATTTAACTAGATAAAAGTTGTACTGTTTTAATGTTATTGCCACAAACCATAAAAAGCTCATATTGTTTGTTTACACAAGCTACTATTAACTTATGTTGTACTTTGCAGTTTTTATTGTTATTTATTATGAATTTGGTAAATACAAATCTACATATGACCTTGCAAAAAAGGTTGTAAGGCAACAGATACTTCTTCCAGCACCATCGACGGGGCTCCAGTTCAGCGGGAGTCTTTGCAACAGATGAACCGAGCAGAGTGCCCACTGACCAGCATGATTAAATCATACATCAAACAAAGATGTGAAAAAACACGAGACGCATTTAAAACACACAGTGCATAATTACTCTCTCATCTTGTTTATACGGGGTATTTTCAGACCTGCAATCATAGGGCTTTTGTAACCGAATTATTGTATTGTTACTATTAAACTACTCTCCCTTTTTTTCCTTCAGCCTGGAGAATTTATTAGAGATTAACCTGTCTGGGAAGGCTTTTTCCATGGTTGACTTTACAACTTTCATCATTCATCCTCATAACAGATAGCATTCCACAATTTATCACCGTGAGCCCATCTCATCTGAATGCCTGTGCATGCCAGCATGTGTTGGACGTATGCATTGGGTGGGTGTTCGTGCTTTCACGGACAAATATTCATATCTCACAGTGTTGGTGTGTGAATTATGATCAGCCAGCCAGACTTCCATGTGTCTGTCTGGCTGGTCATAAATTATTCTGAAAGAAACCACACACACACACACCCACACACAAACTCTGGAAACTTTCAGTCACAGGTCATATACAGCCAATCAGTTTGTGTGTTCATGTGCGTACACACGTGTGATGGAGATCTCGATAAGATAAAAATTTGATCCCGTGATAAGAGTTTGTGTACAAAGTAAACACACAGATGCACGCTGCCAAAATAAGTATTAAGAGAAGCCAAAATGTTCATTGTAAATTAATTCAAAAATGCTGCAAACTGTTATAGAAAATAAGATTTACTGAACTATCCTATGGTATTTGTGGATGGCTGTAGCTGAGTGGTTATCACAGTCATCCTCCAATGAGATAGTTGGAGGTTTGGCTCCATCACTATTCAGTCACATGTCGATTGATTACCCTCCATAGAATGATTTATTCAGTTTGTAGATTTATTGTTTGTAGAGACATGTAAACTGCTGAATGAATGGGTAAATGAGGGCACAGATTGTGTAAAGCTCTTTGAGTATCCTGATTGGATCTATCATTTGTCTTCACCAGTTGGTAGCAGAATTATTATGTATTGTACATCTGCTCAGTTTTATGCAAGATCATTCTTCCCTCCACGTAAAATGACCCTCCAGTCCAGACGAGCCTACTGGTAGGATTTTTTTTCCCCTGATAAGCTTTGTTTAAAGTCATTATCTGGCAATCTTCAGACGTCATCTGCTGCTTGGAGTTGTCTCAGCCCTGGGATTTTCTGCTTAGCTTTTTTTTTTTTAGTTATAAATTCCACAAGCTTGGTCTTTCTTGTCCTCCTTATCTTTTTTTCCCACCACATTAACAGTATTTCCACATCCCTCTATAGTAATATTTTAAGATTAAAAGAAATATGTTCAATATTCTGTTGCATCCCAGTAATTATGTTGAAGGATATTTTGTGAGTGATTAACTGAATTTTAGATATACTCTCATTTTATACTTTCTGATCAATTGTAATAATTTATTTTAAACAGATTTAAAGAATCTACAAGTCTCTATATTAATACCTGCCTTGCTTCAATAGTAGAAACACAGAATGTTTTACATTTCAAGAAGTGTTTGCCTTGTTGTTTATTGTGATGTAATATCTGTGGTGGGACGTGACTCTGGTATAAAGCTGTGTGTCATGTGTGATTTAATGCCATTTCCTGGATCTCCCAGAATGGACCAGAGTTATGTGTGAAAATAAATGTTCAAGTCTAAAATCTTAATTTTTCTTCTGTGCGTGCATGCGGCTGCAAAGTAGCGACATGTTTTCTTACAAGGTTGTCTGATAGGACAATTGATTAGTACTCTTTGGGCTGATTTTCTTTGTTTTTTCCTTACCACTTTATGGTTAGGTTGCTCATCGTTGGCACATGACTGTAACAGAATATGAGAAAAAAATAACCTACAGTTGCAACTCAATATTTTAATCAACTTTCTTTGAAGTATGCCATTGGTATGCTATAAACAAACACCCCTGTCATAAGGAAATCATGGGAGGTACTGTTTGATCAACGCAAATGTGTATTATCATGTGTGACAACACTGTTGCCAATTGCTTCTTAATTGGCTCAGTATACTCAGGCCTGGCTGATTATTTAAAAATTACACTATTTGATCAATTATTAGTCAGTCTACCTCAATGATAACGTTAAGTGTTAGAACTTTATTGTGTTGAAATAAACATATGTCTTACATAAATTGATTCAGCTGAGTAGTTTGAAGTTCATTCAGTTTATGGGAAGCCTTCAGATTGCATCTTCCATATCTGCAAGCTTACTCTTTTCATTATTCATATTGAAGTGCAAAGCCAAATTGGAATCCCCTCTCAATCCTTCTGCGCATTTGTCTGTTTGAATTAGTCAGATATTTCCCTTCTTTGTGCTATTTATTAGGATGCCTGCAGCTGTCTGTGAATAAGTAGGCCAAGCGAACACATGCAAACCCATACAAATGCACAGAAGAACTTTGGGGCAGAGCCAGCGAGAAGTAGGGCAGACAAACAGTGTTTGTAAATGCCCTTACATCTCAAAAGTAAACTGTCCCAGACGAGCATCATGTCAAAATAGTCCTGATTGCGCAACATTTAAAAATGCCTGCAGAGTTGACCTTTAGAATCTGAGAGGTCACATGCAATGTGATCTCGACCTCGGGTGCTCCCTCTTAAAACCACACAAACATTGACTCATTGCCTTCCTTACCATTTATGTGTGCTGAGTAGGGATGCACCGATATGAAAATTTCAGCCGATATCGATATCCGATATAATTATTGCTGTTATGGCCGATAACCGATATTTACCGATATTACACAAACACACAAATTATATTATACATACACGCACAAACACACTTGGGTCTTTTTTTTGATATTGTAAATTAACAACCAAACCTCAGACATGGCTCCCTACTTCAGTTATTCCTGGCTACGCAGCATCAATATCACTATCATGATCAAACAGATGCCGCTCAACCAACCATTTCGCCTCCCAAAACAGAAACACAAAGCTAAAAAGTGAGAAATCAATATCGGATGTTAATATCTGCCCAATTTTACATATGGGACTGATACCGATATTCTAAAAAATGACCAACATTGGCCGATACCGATATTAATGCAGATATATCGTGCATCCCTAGGTAAAATAAATCAAGTTTTTAACCTTAATGTATTCCTATATACTAAATTTGTCTACAGGCAAAACATTTTTCGATTCAGGCGGGCAGTTGTGGAACAATGGTAGGGCAGCTGATTTAGGAACAGGAAGTCACAGGTTCACCTCCTCACCATGCCCATGAGTCGTGGTATCCTTGAGCAAAACGCCCAACCCCCAGCTGCTCCCCAGGCACTTAATTAGCTGCCTGCTGCTCCACTTGGGTGTTTCTCACATGTGATGGGTCAATTGCAGAGTACAGATCTCCTTGTTTGGGAACATGCATTGGTGACGAAGTATATTTATATTTTCAGTTAAACATTTACCTGTTTTATCTTGAATTTTAATTCAGTTGTTTCAAATATTGTCATCACTGCCACCACTTTAAAAAGGTTACACGAGGGGAATAATTTTTTTTCTGGTCTCATTTTTTTTTTTTTTTTTTTTTCCCACAAAATCTGTCATAACGCTGTGAACTCCACACCTGCTGTGTCATACCTGTCAGTCAGATTTAGTCAGATTTACTTGAACCACATTACTTTCTGACCCTGTCAGCTCTTCAAACGCAGACTTTTTTTACATTATTTAGTACAGATAGACAGATAGATTCCAGCTTTTAAAAAGCTTTTAGAATAAACGTGTTGTTTTGCACACCTGTTTATGAACAGTTTAACACATTTTTCAACATTTTTTAAGCCAAACCCCACATCTTTACGCAAGCTTAAAAAAAACGTATGTAGGTGAAAGAAGTTGCAACTAGAATGGAGATTGTGAAAACAGCTTCTAAAGCTGTACCATTGTTAACCACCTCCTATCCAAGTCGGTGCAATTGTTTTTTTTGTGCGTTTTCCTCTGGCTTCAGTAAATAATTGTGGTCAGCACCTCTGCCACTTATGAAGCTCATGGAAGCGTACAAAATTTACATAGGGATAAAAAGTTATGGACAGCGAAGATTGAAACCATCACACAACAACAGCTACTGAAGTTGTAAAATTGCTACCCACCTCCTGTAGCCAGGTCGGTTCAATTTATTGTTCATGTCAAAAAAAAATTTGGTGGTTCATTCGGAGGTGTCGCCAATTGATAGAGGATGTCGCAAATAGAACAACTGACTAACTAATGTCTGTACTATCATTATTATGTTTATCAATTTGTTTGAAGTGTGTCATTGTTTGTCAGGTAAAAGAAGAGACTAGCAACGTGGAACAGTTTTTGAAATATGTTTTTCAGCTTCTTTTTTGTGGATTCAGGTGTTGCCCATATGACTGATTGTCAGTCTTTTGTTCTGCTGTGGTAAATATGTACCCCTGCTCAATGTTATTACGACAATTTAATGCGCGGTAGACTAGCTTCATTGATTTCACAAATGCTTGTGTAATTTTGTATTTTTTATTTTTGCATTTATTGCTGTATTCTGTTTAAACTTTTCATCACACCAAAGGGTTTAAATGTGAAGGTGCCTATGGCTTTTGTGTTGAGTAGAACAGGGAAAAAGATGGAAGTAGAAACTGATGGACACTGATTGATACTGATTGCCTGGGCTGCTGTAGCCACTAGAGGCCCCCCGGCAGTGACAGTGAGCAGGTGCCTCCTCACTGCCTGTCTGCTTTAGATTTATTATCTGAAAAGCTGCATCCCCCTCTCTTACCAGCCTCAACCTGAGTTGTGCTGTAGGTAAACAGATTTTTTTTTTTTGCATAGCTTTTTTCGCTTCCTTAAGGTTTTTGAAAGTCGTAGCCCACCGGCAGAGCAGACTGGGAAGGCGATGCCATAGTCAGCCCCGAAACATGACACCAAGCATCACCCTATCACTCACCCCACTACCCACGTGCACCACACAAAAATACACCCACACAAACACAAGAACGTTCTGCACACTCACACCCTTGGGAAACCTGCTGCTTCTACTGCGACCACATGGTGATAGGCTGTTTTATTCACACACTTTCTCTGTTCACCTCCCCCAACAGTACAACACAACCCACTCTGCCTCTCTCTCTCCCTCCCTCCCTACCTCCCCCACCCCACTGCTTTATGAGGCGCTCTGCCTGTTCCATCTGGCCTGATCGTCCTGTCTGTCTGACTGGAGGATTGCCAAATGAGGGCGGAGGCGAGGGATAACGAAGGGTCAGAGGTAAACAGGAAGTCAGGAGCTCTTTGCTGTGGGCGGAAGGGGAGGGCTCAGCGGAGGATGAGAAAGTGGGGAGGAGCAGAAAGGGAGGGAGGAGTTGCACTTGGACTAAGTGTGTCAGGAGCATGTGGGAACGCTGCCAGCCCTAACTGAACAGTAGGTCTAAATTAAAGTGTGCTCCTTTATGCTACTTTTCTTTCTTTTCTCCTCTTTTTGGATGCCTCCAGTGAACATTAAATGGCTTTGAAAATGTTTAGGGTTGATTAGTTGGTGTTTGTTCACTCTGGGGTGAAATGTGGAGTTTTTCTTACCCATGTGTTTGTATGTGACTGGAATGTGATACTTTCTTGTGAAGTGAGGCAATCTCTTTGAACTCTGGTTAACCTTTCATTGGCAAAGAAGGGAGCGCCTCTGATTATAGACTCAGTTTAAAGACGACTCATGAAAATCACTTGTAAATTAGCTCAGTGTAGTGTGCAAGAAACATGAAGGTCTGATGACCTTATTGTCCTTGTGTTTATACCTGACACATTGGCTAAAGAGTTGTCAAAAACAGTGTTGGAGAAAACCTTTTGAATAAAACTTGTTAGTATCAAATAAGTTAATTTGACTGAGACATCATCAGCTTAGGTAAACTGTGGAGTTGCAGTGAGTCAGTCTGTGTTCGACTTGATTGTTTTCTGCAAGAAGCTTTGACTTTGACGTAAATGCTTTTTACAATTGCCACAGAAGTAGCCAAACGGCTTACTAGTTACTGATTTGTAACTTCAGCAAACGGGTTTGTGTCAGTAGGAAGTCATATGCTTGTTGCCATGGATGCATGTGTAAGTGGAGGCTTTGTTTGTTGAGTGTTATTGCTGTACAACATTCAATTTTAGTTGACAGGGCAATTAAGTTGCTCAATTTCCGTTTATATAAAGATGGTTTTCTTGTTACTTTTTTCATGGCATTTTGTCAGTAACACCATACATTATATAGTGAACATTATATAAAAACACTTTTCATTCTAGAAATATTAATTATTTTGACTCTTTCCAAAGTTTGTTTTCAAAATATTTCTCTTATATTTGACAAGACAATAAAAAGTCATGACTTGGCATTAGTTTGAACATAAAGCCTGTTTTTATGGAAATGTAATCAAAACCACACATCATTTTGACTGTAAAAGCTATAGACTTTATTTCAATTTGATTTGTTTTCATACATGGGTCTACAGAGCAGGAGGGAGAATTATGCTAGACTCTCCTTTTTAAATCTGAATGACAAGTATTGAACATCAGCTCCCATTTAAGTTTTACAATGCTACTAAACAAAATTTAATTTTACAGTTGGGAGAAAATGAATGAATGATGTTTTGAAAAATAAGGTAAAACCAGATGTTTCACAATGTTTTGTTAAGTAGGATAATGAAATCTATGGGAAGAATGAAATTGTAAATTAATTTAATAATTACTTTGTAAATGTTGGCCCAAGTCTTGCTGCTGAAATAACAAAAGTAAATGATGGTGTGACTCATACAGTGATGGGTTGTACCAACAGGTTTTTTTCCTTGATGGAACCAACAAGGATGAAATAATGAATGATAAAAAAATTTTGTTGACAAAAAATCAAAAGAATGGATAAACATGATGTTTGTGAAGGAAATAATGCGTTGTGTTATTGAGTCGTTTACATACAAATGTAATTTATCATTTTCGACAGGGATATATCCTGATGGCATGAAAATAGCAAAGGTAGTTCCTCTTTACAAGAATGGTAGGAAGTCCATGTTTACCAACTACAGACCCATATACTTATTGCCTCAGTTTTTAAAAACTTTGGAAAATTGTTTGTAATCAGATTGGATCGATTCATTAATGAACAAAATGTTTTGAGTAATAATGAATATATCTTTAGAGCTAACACTTCAACATAATTGGCTCTCATGGATCTGATAGAGCAAATAACGACAGCTGTTTATCAAAGATAAATTTGTGTTAGTGTTTATGTTAATTTAAAGAAAGCATTTGATACCATTGATCACAGCATTCTTCTTGGGAATCTGAACAAATATGACATGAGAGGTCCAGTATTACAGTGAGTATCCAGTTATCTGACAAAAAAAGTATTTGTTCAAATAAACGATGTAAGATCTGATTTTGCTGATATTATATGTGGAATTCCACAGGGTTCTGTACTTCGACCAAAGTTGTTTCTGTTATATATAAATGACTTTGTAAATGTGTCAGGGTTGTTTAGATGTGTTTTGTTCGCAGATGACACTACATTTTTTTGTTTTGGTTAAAATTTTGAATGAATGCTGGAAATGCTGCAGACGGAATTAGTAAAAATATAAAATTGGCTTAAGCTTAATAAATTATCACTAAATTTAGCCAAAACAAATTATATGATATTAAGTTACAGAAAAACAACGGTCGATGTTTCATTTAAAGTTGAGGGTTGTGAGAGTTGTAGAGTCAGCGAGGTGAAGTGTTTGGGGGTTATTATTGATGAGAACTTGACTTGGAAGTCTCATATAATTATTTAAAAACAAATATGGCAAAATCTATTGCAGTACTATATATGGTAAAGGAATTATTTAATAATAAAGTACTGTTTATATTATATAATGTAATAATTGTTCCACATTTGATTTTCTGTGTTGAAGTCTGGGGGAAGGCATGTAAAATATATACAAATTCTATATTAATTTTGCAAAAAAGAGCCATAAGAATTATAGCCGGAAAACAGTCACCCATCGAATATACTGTTTCGTCAATTGAAATTATATTCATTTTAATT
>JARVJO010000165.1:14073681-14109725 GCA_031762555.1 Cynodonichthys magdalenae | reverse complement strand
TCTGCCCAGTTTTACATATCGGACCGATACCGATATTCTAAAAAATGACCAACATTGGCCGATACCGATATTAATGCTGATATATCGTGCATAGTGCTGAGGAATAACTATCCTCAAATACCTAGCCATGACCATTACACATGTGAGATTAGATGGGAAGCCAATCACGTTCTACTATCAAGATTGTATCACTGGACACCTGAAATGTCTCAGTTCCTTTCTGGTTCATGAGCTGGAGTGTTTTTTTTTCTCCCCTTTTCTTCCTCAGGTGCAGTACAGTGATGCACAGAATGGGAAGGAGTTTGTGACTTACTTGACCTTATCCCCAGTGCAAATGACTTTCCACGGCACCGGGAGCACCCTCCAAGCCAGCCACGACCAGGTGTGTAAGCGTGCAAACATTGAGGACTGTGCAAAAAAATATAATATCAATTTTGCTCAAACGCTCTCACATTAATACTTAAGATGTTTACTTTCAACCGGATTCATCCTTGTTTTCTCTATTTCTACATTTTTTTACATTTTATATGTGTATTGCAGAAGTTTGCAGCTTTTTGGGGTGAAGGGGGTGTCGGTGTAAAAAGAATGATTACTGAACCCACCCAGTAACAGTGTAATGGGGTGTAGCCTTTGACCGTTCTGTGATGAGACTACAACAAACGCTCACATTCTTTTATAACCAAGGAAAGTTTTGGCTCTGTAATTTTTAATCTCCGAGCATCCAAGCCACCTGTAATAATAAGGCTTCTAGTTTTTTTTTTTAAATCCAGCCCAGACATCTGATGGAGTATCCTTCCAACTTGGTATAAAACCCTCATTTTTTTCCTCTTTCTCCCTCTCTAGTTTTCTCACTCATTCTCTTATGCATACTCCCTGTATTCTGAAGGAGGCTCTTTGTCTTGTGTTGCCCAAGCAGAAAACCAGTTGCTTACATTCTATCATCTAAACATAGGACGCCCCTTTGTTCAGCAGTCTTCAAAGCTTTAATAAAGGGCCGACTCGGCCCAGAATGGGACAGCTGACGGGGGGCTAGTGTCGCCACCGCTAATGGAGAGCCAAGCCAATATAGGGCAGGCAGGTCTGCGTCCTTGGGACCTGTTGTTGCCAGGAGCACTGGGGCATGACCGACTGTTAGAGAAGGCCTTTCTTTTCCTCTTCGCAGTACAGTGAAGTGTTTGGCCACAAAGGGAGCACCTAACAATAGGGGGTCAACATCGGCAGCCCCTCAAATCCTGACATACGAACAGACCTTGAGGCGTCGCTCATTTTGTTGGCTGTTCACTATCGTGACACTGAATATGCATACTAAGGTTGCGGTTGAGATGCAAATAAGGCCCTCAAAGTTGGCATATTAAGTTCCCTAATCTGCAATGTTCAGGATCTCTTTGCACAGTTTATGTTGATGTATTGTGTTTCTCAGATGGTAATCTATGGTTTGACAGAGTTCCACGTGTTTCCCACAACACCTGTAGGCCTCATCACCAACTCTCACAAGCACACTCACTTTCCAGACAAAATATTCAATCAGGTGCTGTACATTTGATAAAGTAGAAGGGGGAATATCTTTGCTAACAAATAAAAACTGCTGCCCACACACTTTACACGTTAACATGGAGATTCCGACTGTGTCGAATTACATCTACCAGGGAGTTTCCTGCCGCGTTATCTGTGCTTCTGGAAAGGTTTGTGTCATGTAGACAAAAGTAACTGATAAAGATCATTTGCCAAAGGAAATCTTCATCTTTCCGGTGAAGATTATGTATAAATAAAATTGGATCAAGATATGAATATAAGTTTAGAATCAAGTCACAAAGGTACAAATTGGATTTTTTTTCTTTAAAAATGTGTGTTTTGTAGGTTTTTTAAAACTGCAGTACATTTGTACTCATCTCACTAACACACAGAAACAAGTGATGGCATAATGAATAAGTTGGACAGGTTAAAATCTGGGGCACTGTTTATTCTTTATGTTTATCAGTGTCAATAATGTTGAATATAATAGGAGTGTATTTATAATATTGTGGGTGGAGTCTGACTGTGGGAAATAGCAGCACAGGCTTAACTGTTTACAGTGTTGTCTGCATCATTGACAAGGATTAACAAGTCAAATTTGCACACACAAAAATTTCTACACATAAGACACCACATTCCTTCAATGCTATAATACTTGACTTTGTGTGGACGGTTTGGATTGTCTGTGTGTGATAGATATGCATCTGAACAACATGTGTGCCATCCACTCTCTGCCATCTGCTCAACATATGAGACACTACGGGGTGCTTGAAATATCAGAGTCAAAAACTTTTGTCTTCAGGATTTCCATTTTGGATAAAACAGAGCTTTTGCACCACTCAAAAAGTCATATCGTTTTTGTTAAGTCAGATAGTTGTACATTTTAGATTACACGCCTCAGCGCTCCGATATATTTCAGCGTTATTTCAACATGACTACAAGCCTTTTACACAGACGGATTTCTGTGTTTGTTCTGTAGAGCTGAAGTAACTCTCTGGCAGTCCCTCCGTGGCGGCAGCGGGACACCAGGGGGGCCGAGGCCCAGCTTTGTGCGAGGTGTCGCTGGTCCAACATGAGTGGTCCACAATCGAAGATGACAAGGCGACTGTTGTCTGCCACCAGATCTTGTGTGCATTTGGATGTGTGTGAGGCTGCTTTGCGTGCAGTAATGTCCTGAGCTGAGACACCCCTGGTCCCAGAGACCTCGTCTCCCAGATTGCCGTCTGTGGTTTCTTGGATTTTCTGCAGTAAAAGCACTTTTTGACTGATTAGGTATGATTGTTGACCTTAGTGCTTCAGGATTAAAATGTGTCGTAGACATGCTTTCAGGTAATGAGAGGCAGACTTTAGGGAGTTTTTTTTGACAAGATTTGTTTCTTGTAATTTGTACATGGTTTTCCCAGATCTTTCTGTTATTCTCTTGTAGTTTATCATTAAGCTGCTTAACTAAGTTTTTCATAATCTACCTATGAACTTTTTTTTTTAATGAGTAGTTCTGTACAGTTAAGAAATCCCCTTCACAATGACTTATTTACACGAACAGCATTTGGTCACATGCTTGGTTCCTTGATCATTTTTATCCCTGACTACACAGCATACAGATAATTGTGCCCTCAGGTTACACAAACCTCCCTAAAGAAACAAAATGTCAGTTCTGTTAAAATTAATTGGGCATCTGACCTTGTGTTGGTATGTGAATTTCTTCAGATTTGCAATGTTTAAATAAATAATGAAAGGATAGATCGGTAGGGAGTCGATAATGAGGATTGCTGGGAAGAAATGCTTCTATTTACAGAATGCACTCGGTAAGTTTTTTTGACTGTAATGTGTTGAAAGCCAGTATGTTGATTGGCTCAAAGGAACAAATTTTGATGGTGCTGCCGTAGATGCTTAAGGCATACACCTAATTACCTTTAAGGTTTTGCATGATCTTAATGGCCTAAAACATCACAAAACAAAAAGATAGAGTCTCACTCTGTTAGACATGTTTTCAGTTTGCCAATAATTTATAAATGGTGCAACTAAGTGAGAAATGAAAGAGAAAATATGCTTCTTTGAGCCATGCAATACTTAAAGTAATGAAACAAACAAATATTTAAATGATTGTTAAATTATGACCACTACTGTATTTTACCATGACTTACCTCAAATTCTTGTTTTCCGTTCTCACGATATTGTTACAATTATTTAGCTTGTAATGACGGTTTTCTGTTACCTTCCATGGACTGAGATTTTTCAAGGCTGTCCAAACCCAGCTTTGAACCAATCAGTGTCTTTTTAAGCAACTACTGTTTGTTGATAGAGCTTATTATTTGGTTGATTATGGAAATTGGCACTCGACAGTTAGTGACTGCTTGATTCAATCATATGCTACCTTTTTTGTGTTCTTTTGGTTGGTTTTTGCCCAATGGCTTAATTTTGGCAACGAGGCAGTGAGAATAATCAACATTGGTGAAGAGCCTGACGTTTTCTAAAGTTAACAACTATGCTTCCTATTGTAAATGCAATGAAACACTTGAAATGAACCAACCATGAACCATTCTGTAAAGACCTTTTGACCATGCATTAATGAAACATCCATTTCCCCTTGTGTCTCTGTTGGGCTGTGAGATGCTAAAAGTAAAATGAATTGGTCCTAATGACACAATCCTATAGTACATATCTCTGAAGAGAGCTACAGAGTTTGGTAGAAGAAATCACTGCTGGCTAGGTCTTCAGAGATCCCCCTCAGAGCTCAGGAAACAGCAGGAGAGGGAGCTGCAGAGGGCAGAGGTTGTACATGCTTTGTGTTTGAAGTCTTCCTTCCCGACTGGAGCGCAGACGTTACCCCAGGCTGGGCTCCTCACAGGGGGTCCCGCTGGAGTGTTACCCAACCGAGCTGGCAGCTGTCAGACAGCTTCTCCTCCCTGCTTATCTGTCTCGTCTGTCTTGTCTTTATGTGCCAGCGTTGTGTAACCAAACTCAACACCTGGACGTATCCTAAATCATCGGACTTGACTCAAGCAGGACTGTTCATCTAAGAAACCTTAATGAGTTGTAGAAGTATATAATTAGTATTTCTACCTCCAACTAGCTTTAGACACACAACCTTTGGTTAAGTAAAAAAGTAAAATTTCAAGTAAAAAAGTAAAACTTTATGAAGTAATTTTAAAACCTGCATGCTTGCATATTCTACATAACAATGTGATACTTAATGCTGTTAGTATCATAGACTTTAACACATCTGTATGTTGATTATTAAAACATCAGTTGTTCACTATAACCTTTGAATTCCATTCTGGTGCAAAAGTATAAGCCATAACAGAACAAGTCCAAAGCTTGAAAAAACGAGCTACATACTTTTTTGTTATCAAACCACAGCCGAGTGTAATGATCCAAGAATTTGACTTGCAGGGGCTCTCGCCTGTTGCTTCTATTTGCAGAGCTATTCTGTGAACCCCTCAGGCAAAGATACTGTTTACAAGACTGCAAATTGTCACTTAAAGTTTCATCTGGAAGTTTTTCTTTCGATAAATGCTGAACAAGGCCTGGACTTCATCGTCCCATCACCACCCTGTTCCCGCCCCTGGAGTGAGGACAAAGTGAAGCATCCACAAAGTGATTCATCACTCCTGCGTGTCTGCCTGCATGCCCTCCTCAGGAAACACCTTTCAGACCAGGAGATTAGAGTGTGACTGGAGAGGAGAGGAGAGGAGTACTGAAAGAATGATGGAGGAGGAAAGAGAAGGGGTAAATGACTGGAGAAGGATGGCGAGAAAGGGAGAGACGGAGGAGAAACTGATTAAGTGGACAAAGAAAAGATTGATGAGGACAAGGAGTGAGAAGATTGGAGGCAGAAATGACTTGTCTTTTATTTTTGCTTTTTTTTGCACACAAGAAGAAGAGATGAACCATGTGGGGGGAGAATAAACATGAACTTGGCCATTAAAGGGCGCGTTGAATGCTTTAAGTGGCCCCTTGGAACATCTGTAAAGGAAAGGCATTATATGTAACAGAATGAAGCGCTATATTTATTTTAACATGGAAAAAATAAGAATGTGACTTAATATTTTAATAGAATGTGCAGCCTGCAGATTAGCTCAAAGCTCACACCTACTCAGTAATCATAAAGTTGGTTATCAATTCAATTTACACCATCAGATAAATAAGATTGATTCATGCAAATAAATATCCTTATTTAGTCAGTATAATCTGATTATTGGTTTTTACCTTAGATCAATGAAAATGTAATTTAAAAACATTTAAAAACACCTCTTAAACCTCAATCGTAGTCGTATGATTTAAAAAACGCCACCGCTGTTGATGATTTTTCTTTATTAAGCACTATCGTAGTGTTAATTTGGTTAAAAAACTTATATGTTTCAGATGACAGAAAGTTAGTTTAACTTTATTTTTTTGTCTATAATTGTAGCATCAAGTTCTTATTTTTCTCTTATTTATAAACCTGCCAGGTCTGTGATAGTTTAAAGGATGCCAAAAGTGATGGATTCATTATCACATTCATGCTAAGAGGAACAAGATGTTTGGCAGTGGCCTTGCAGCCCTCAGTGCCATTAAGCTCTGTGTGTGATTTCCCACACACACACAAATTTGGTGTGGATAAAGCTATCACACCTTTCTTAACTCATCACCTCTGTGGGAGGTGTGGGCCAGCCAGCCTGCTACTTACTGCTCTTTGTAGTGTCACAAGCTCATTAACTTATTGCCATTTGATACTGAAGGATTGTCCGCTTTGCTGAAAAGGTCCCGGAGATAAGGACCACGTATTTAAATTAGATTTTTTTTTTCCCTCTGTCTTATCATCTTCCTGTGAAAATGTGTGAGATGTGTCACCTGTGGAGATGAACCGCAAGTTGTTTTGCTGTCTCTCGTTTAATAGTCTTATATGGCCGCACTGCAGTAATGTTACATGGATATCATTAGAGCTCTGGCTTCTGCTTCAAAGACTCTGAAGTCAGCAGCAATTAATATTCCACAATTTGAAACTCTTGGAAAAAGAAATGTGTCTAATATCAAAATCTGGCAGAAATTTGTGTCGATCTGCCAAAAAACCCTGCTCTTCGAGCCAGTTTGTTACAAAATAGATAAACAGCAAAGCAATGCTGACTCCTGTCAGTCTTATTCCACTCTGTTCTGAAACTTGGCATTTTTCTGAATTTTAAATGGAAATTTAAAAAGCCATCAACTTGATATGTGATGCATTTATTTTGGTTAAAAATCTATATAAAATAATCAGCACAAAAGTCCTCCAAAAGCAAACTTATTCCATGATAGTAATTGCATACAAATGTGTTTCAACCTCGTGTGTATTAAATACAACTACCACTAAGCATAAGTATCGGTTTGATATACTTGCATAGTTGCTTTCCTGAGATCAAATCATTAAAATGATTAGATTGTGTGTAAAAGTTGTTTTTAAAGGCAGCATATTCAAAACTGTCATTCAGATTCTGGTTGCAAGTCCCTACATGACACAAAAATAATGCAAATGATTAGTTTAAACTTAAATGCCACGTCGGGGCAGAAAAACAAAACGCTGATGCAGCTCTTGTGGTTTGTGCCATAGGTGACCCTAAGTTTTCAGGAGCAAGTAAGTTGTTTGTCATTGAACATTGGTATTTGTCCTGTCCAGCTTTCATACGGAGTTAAAAAAAGATGACTGCAGCGACCAGGGAATGTTTCTCTGTCTCGGCCCAAAAACCTCCACCTCCCTCTCATCTGGACGTGAACACATTCTCAGACCTCAAACAGCAGACGGTTTGAGACCCTCAAAACATCATTCATGTCGGGGGTTAACACGAGTTACGACTAAAGTGTCACATACCCCCGCAGTTAAAGTTAACACTGTCTGCCCGTGTCAAACGGTATCTTCATAATCCTCTAAAGAAAGTCACAAGTGGCAGCTTGCCTTCTGTTTTATATGCAAATTGAGCCAGGTCCTTTGCATTTAAAGAAGATAAGAGAAGATAAAGTGAACCACGCTGTCGTTACATAAACGTGAGAGAAAAAAATTAAGTAAAATATGACTTGAAATGACTCTTTTTCTGAACACAGTCTAATGATAAATACTGCACTGTCTCATGTCATAAAACAAGGCAACAAGTGGATAAATTAATGAAGGTCTTAGCCTTCGTGTTAAACTTTGTACAAAAGCTGCAAGACTGTTAAAAATGCTTTTGGTAGTTTAATCCTTATCATTTTTTTTTATAACGACACAACCCATATTTTGCAAAAATGCCAAAGAGCACTAGAACTTTAAAATAAATTATTTTGTTGATTCAAATGTTTTTATCACCATTTTTGCTGCTAATATCACAGTTGTAATATTTAAGATTTGAAAAGAGATATGAGTAGTTAATTTGAAGCTATATTTGCATATTTTATTTAAACTGACAGAAACATCAAACCTTACAGACTGCACCGAAAACTAGATACGTCTGAGATGACGTAAAACACAGCAATACTTTAGGAATTTAGAAAATAAGAATTAAACTGTTCAACACAAGTTTGTGGATGTTTTCTTTTGTCATAGTATCCTCTAAGCCATGCCTGGTTTGTTCAGTAAGATGCAAGAAGTGTTGCAACAATGATCACAGGCTAGATTTCCACATTTGTTGAGTTTATTATTCCTGTTTGTTTTAGCTAAATGCAAACATCAAATCAGCATCTAAATTTGGCCTTAGACGTCTCCTAAAGTTTCATTTTTAGACCAAATTTAATCCAGTTTTTTACATCGATGTGTATTGAAAATTTGTATATAAAATGTGTATATATTGTACTGTATTGTTTTCCATTCAAAACTCAAAAAATTATATATAAATTCAATTTACCACAAACACTGAAAAGAAAAGTATGTTTTGATTGGAACTGTTCCTGTTTAGTTTAAAAAAACACTGAGCACAGTACACCTAAAAATGCACACTCATGCTTAAGCAATACAGTAATTATTTGAAGTATGATGTGATTTAGTGGAGATGCTTTCAATAAAGATGTGTAGTAAATTTTCTGTACAGAGCTACTATTTTTGTTCCCCCAAAGGAACACTACATTTCTTAAAATTTCCTCCAAATTTCCCATGATAGCAAAACCAATTTCCTACTATTGCTTTGCTCTTATTTGTTGTACATTCACCCCTTACGCAAACATCTTGTGTTTGTTGCGTAAACATGGAACCATGTGAGCCTTCAGAAGGACTTTGAAATGAGACATGGTCTGGACATCAGAGGACTCTAATGCTCTCAATGAAGCCTGCTTGATTTATAAGAGAACAGGGAGGGCTGGTGTGTGGCGGGGGTGTTTTCTAGAGCCAAACAAGGCCATAAGGTCCTCCATTAGTACCTTGACCCCTGTTTCATGGAACCAACCACAACATAGACGCAGCCAGAGTAGACAGAGAGAGGAATGAATGGATGTAAGGGGGTCTTTTTGTCTGGTTTTTGCATTTACACCCCAGAGAAGGCAGCGGTCAGTTGTCAGTCACATGCTTTGTTGGACTCAAATGTCTGTTGGTTGTACCTGATCCCTCACTTGGACTAGTCTCCGCTTCCACTTTTACAATTCTCCTCACTGTTTTACTGTCTATCTAATTACCCGGGCCTTAATCCCACGTTGGAGCACAGTGACGTCCTGCTGTTTATTCTCTGTTTGCAGTGCTGTAAAAATGTGTGAGGTTGCTCGTAAAGACTTGTCCATAAATAATTAACTGCTCACTCTCAATTAGAAAATAAAAGCTTCACTGGCAAATAACGGATTGCAGCTTTGGTGCTGTGCAACTGGAGGAGGACCCAAACACAGATACATTTTAGCATCAAAATATCTCATTTCAAAAGTTTTTAGTCACATCATTTGTCATTTTCCGAAGCTCACTTTTTTCCCTTTCCCAACCATCTCTTTCCCCAGAAGTAGATCATGTCATGCTGCTTTTATTCTCCATGTGAGTCCCACAGTCACTGTTAATCTGCGTTTTCTTATCAAGTCAGCCCTCTGTGTCTGGCCTTGGCTCGTGTTGGTGTTTGCTGACAGAATCCAAAATATGGCTTTTTCTTCAATTGAAAAGATTCCCTGTTGTTTATGAACAGTTGGTTACAAGCCTGTCTGCTTCAGGCAAAAACTTGAATGTGGCACTACAAAGATTTTGAAAGACATGCGTTTTCTGTCTCTAATAAAATCATGTTCCATATTTTCTCAATCTGGGACCTGATCATCAAAAACGAGATGGCTATTGAGGAGTTGTAGCCACTGATGTCATCTTGATTTAAGCATATTGGAATTTATTGTTTTCAGTAAACATGATTTAGACATAATCTGTCTGTGCAGTACACACTATCAGTTACCAAAGAAACAATGTTAGATTTTCATAACACTTCAGGGGTTAAGTCATGGAGGATTTCAGAGTCTCCCTTCTGTCAGTGAGTTGTGAGCCGATTTGAGTCTGTCCACATCTCACAGACCCAGAAAGGATGCTGGGTAATGAAAAACACTTGCTGGTTGTGTGAGAATTCATTGCAAATTATAACTGTGCAACGGGTTTTACAAGGATGTCCCTTGTGGGCGCTAAGTGATTTAATCGCAAAAAAGAGCTAAGGGAGCTACAAGGTGTAAAACGCTGTCTGACTGGGCCTCCTCTCTTCTTACCGGATGTTCTCATCCTTGAGACTCCCAGTCTTGTGCACACGGATGTGTCTGACAAAAAAAAATATGAAAGTGTCATGAGATTATTGCATGCAGCTGGTAGCTGTCACTGTAAGCTTAGCCTCACTTTAATGCTCTTAACCCTTTCTGTTTCAGCTTTCCTGAGTTATTTTTTATTTGCCTTCTGACAGCTGTAAGTGCTTAAGCCTTTAATTTTGTTAGTCTTAAAGTTAGATTGATATAAATGTGTTCTCAAACAATTCAAATTTCTACATTATCTTTCCAATTAATGTTTTCAGAACAAATAAACTTTATGCAAATGTATTTTGCCAGCTACGCTGATTCGAGGCATAGGCTGACAAAATACTAAACAAAGTCTTTAGAAAAGAAGTTGTGTTGGTGACATATTAGGAAAACCGTGAAGCAAATAATAGGATTTAAGTTTTCAGTTTACATATTGGAGGTTTTATTTTTTTCATATCAAAGATTATAGACCACACTTTTCCCTCAAATCCAATTGATCTGATTATCTCCAGCAGTCACTGTGGTTGTCTCAATTCATGGGCTGGGTCCTCATGAGCACGTAGCCCAGCTGGGACACGTGGGCCACATCCTCCCTGGGCCGGGTAGGCTGCTCAAAACTGTTGTGAAATGAGACGGTCTACTCTTCGCCTGACGTCGGCTTTACGTAAGTTTGCATGACCACGTGTTACCTCGTTACCATAGAGATCAGTTTCATATCAGACTTAAAATGCGTTGGGATGTGTATTTACACGTCTTTTAACTGGAAGAATAACTTCACAGTTAAAACGTTACACGTACTGTAAATAACTAAAAAACATTAATAACTTGGGTTTAGCTCCAGTATCAGCTCTTGTAGTTGCATTTTTTTATGTAACATCTTTTTGCAGCATTAATTTCAACAGCTAGGTTGCTAAACTTACTTTTAAAAACGAATTCTTTGGTCCGTGGTGAATTTCCAAACTTCAACAGCTCTAACCACTGTTCCATTGTGCTGTACAAAAATATATCTTTTGATTCTTAAAATTCTTATTGCAAAGCTTTAGATTTTTTTAACACATGGCAAATAACATATTAAAATGTGACCTGAAAAAAAGTAGAATTACTATTGATGGTTTAGCTGACAGACCTCCTAAATGTTTATTCAAAGATCTAGAAACAATATTTAAAAGACCGACTTTCTCATTCGAGATTGATTTGATTCACTGCAGTATCTCCTTTAAGGTTTTTATCTGTGGAAACTAAGAGAAACGTTTAAGATCTTGGGTTCCAAGCTGCACAGAAAAAATAATGTTTTCATAAGGTTGTATAGCAACCTTTAAGTAGCTTGTGCTTTCAGCAGACAGACTGTGCCCTTTTGAATTCAAGACAGGACAAAATTGTCAGTAAAAGAGCATTTAGAATAATCATGCATTTAATCTTTGACAGAACCAGAAAAATAGAAGGAAGAGTGAGATTGGCAAGCAGAAAGGAGAAATGGGACACCCCCTGGGGCCGATCAATATCTCTTGTGCTGATAAGAGAGCGAGTGCCTGAAGGCCGGCTTCTCTTTCCACTGCTTTTTCTGCCTCCCCCAGGGCAATTTGAGTCCAATTGTTCAGGATTATAGAGGCTTCTTCCCCTGGCATTGAAAGGTTGGTCTCTTCAGGTGGGTGTGAGGTTTGGTGGCATTGCTGTAGAATCAATGGGAAAACCTGGTGGATGTAGACATAATGAGAATAAAGTTTGATTCTGTATGCTGAACATGTAAACAACCGCTCGACATTTGTTAATCATAAAATACTTTTGATGATGACGAAAAGAAGTCAGTATTATTGGCTACTTGTGTCTTTTTTTAGATCATTTGATGCATCATAAAAAGGTAGTCCACCCTGATTAGGTTGCAAAGGTATCTGTATGACAGGAGGTTTCTTTGTGAACACACAGTCACTTTTAGGAAGTGTTTCACTTTAATTATTGGTCATGTTGGTGATTCATTGATATTGACTCCTCTCACCCGGCATCATCTCAGGCTTTAGCCCCATCACTAATGATTTCCTCATGCTTGTTATCTATTTTAAGCACTTATTTGTCATGGAATAAGTTGGCAATATGGAAAATAGATATAAATAGTTATTTCACACTCTCACTTCCTGTGCAGTTAAATCAGTCTACTTGTATTTTTTTCTATTAAGTACATTTAAAACAACCAAAATTCAACATAAGTGCATAATACACAGACAACAAGAATAATAAACAAAACTTTAATGTTAATTGAAAACAAAAGGATTTTTTACTATCTAAAAGGAAGTCATTGCCTCTGTCTTTGATGGAAAGGGCAAGTGTACTTCCTCCTTGGGCAGAGAGTGTCTCCTCTTAAGTTCTGTGTCACTCTTGACCGTGTAAAGGCGAAGAACTGATGACAGCACAGCAAAACAGCTCAGTTGCTTAATTTTTTTTAAGAAAACCAATATAAAAATGTGTTAGATAAATTAATAATTACTGCTTAGTAATAGATACTTCATATTTTAGGTTTGAGTTGCTGTGATTAGGATGTGATTATGCTCAGATCTTGGGTTTTACCACAGAATTATTTTGAGGCAAACTGCTGAACAATATTATCACAGAGGCTGTTTATATCTGCTTATTCTCTAAAATACCTTTCTGACAAGGCAGAGGTATGGTACTCTGAGGTGCTTTTGCCCCTCGCCCTCTGCCCATGTGTTTTGTATTACACCCTAGGAGGTGCCATGCTCGGCAGCTCAGTGGTCAGAGGGAATGAAACACTCCTCGGTCCAAATGACGCATGACATGGCATTGCGCCCCAGGCCCTTATTTATGGCTTCCCATGTCAATGAAGACTTGCTCCCCTGGGTGAGCCCCACAACCATTACCCCTCTAACTGAAGTCTTCAGTGCTCACATCATGCCTGAGAGACACACAAAAGAAAACACTACACATCGTAAAATGATAAACATAGTTGAGATGGGAGGCATGGCGGGGCAGTGGTTAGCACTGTCGCCTCACAGCAAGAAGGCTCCAGCATCGCCTCCTGGCTATTTAGTGTGGTGTTTGCGTGTTCTCTGTGTGCATACGTGGGTTATCTCCAGGTTCTCTGGTTTCCTCCCACAAACCAAAAATGTACATGTTGGGTTCATTGGTAACTCTAAATTGTCCTTAGATGTGAGTGACAGCATAAATCATTCTTATTTACCTCTGTTGCCCACTGATGGACTTGCGACCATCCATGGTGTACCCCATATCTCTCACAATGACTGCTGAAAATGAGCAGCAGCTCCCCCACAACTCGGAAAAGAAAAGCAATGAAAGATAGATAAATTATGTGGAGGCTTGCACGTGACAGAGACGTACAAAGGAATTTAACTAAATTTCTCAGGATTTATTTAATCACAATAACTTTTGGAGCTGCCACACTCTTGCACAAGAGACCTCCCGGCAAAGATCAAGTGCTGCTTCAGAGGAATTAACGTCATGTCAGGCTACAGTTTGGCCTCTGCTAAGCACACACTGCCTCTTTATCCATGCCTCTGATGTGGAAGAGGATGTGAAATCTTGAGAGAAAGTGAGGAACGATTTGGTGAGAGGATCTGAATACATTTTCTCTGTAGTTACTCAAGAATCCATGTACATATCACACCGCATTAACAAATGGATGCATACACTGCCTGTACTCATGCACACACAGGTGTTCTCCACAAGCTGTCCGGGAATGTTCCAGCTATCCTTCTCCAGGGTTTTGATGTGGGCAGAGGGAAAAGGAAAGAATTTAGAGGAAATGAAAGCCAAGTGATGAGAAAAGATCACTGACTGGCAGATGGTTTAAAGGAAGGGAAAATCTACAGTACGTTTCTAAGAAGAAAATAAAAAAATTTGATAGTATGGTAGTAGCAGGGTGAACACTGGACAAAAAGATGGCTGCGATTTTCTCTTCCCTGGTATCTCATATTACATTCAGCTTTGAGGAGTAAGCACTAAAGAGTTCTGTCAAGGGATCATGTGGCCTTTTGATAACAGGACAAGCCCTTTCCAGAATAATATATCCAGCCTCAGAACTTCTTCAACAACAAGGTGCTCATTTTTCCAATTTCCCAAGTTCAGCCTATAAAACGCCCTGTTTGAAATCCACGCTAGTCATTGTTTAGTCTGGTGAATGTCCTTAGATCATCCTCATCAGCAGCTGGGCTGCATCCCCTTCATGTTCCTGATTCCCAGTAGTTCAGAACCAACCATCTCAACAATAATCAAAATCTTTTCAACCTCACTAAAATTTGATACGAAGCATGTTTTTGCATGAAAAATACAACTGAGCAAACACAAGCAAACATTTTGAGCATTGTCCATCTATCTTATTTATTGGAAATGTTTTTATAAGACTTTGTATCATATGTACTGTAGGTGCCAGAGAACTGTGTTTATAGAAATAATGAGTGCCCCACTGTCTAGACTTACTAAAGATGGATTTTACACTGACACAAAAAACAGGTTTCATGTTAGTTTGCATTTGTGGCAACTATAACATGGATCATACCTTCAGTCTGGTAATTCAGCAACAGTGAAGTTTAAATGTGTGTAGACAAAGTCATCAGAACTTCTCATAAAAATGTAACGTTTTTATTAGTTTTGTCCACATATGCCCACTTTATTGAATTAGTGCAATCCCTTTGCAGCTCTCAAGTTCTAATCAAATTACCAGAAATTACTAAAATAAACTTTATAACCAAAGTATTCCCTTTCACTTAAGACTTACTCCCTCGGATGATGGGACATCCAAACACATGACTCAAACTATGACGTATGATCAAAGCGCAAATGGGAGGGTACCACTGGTGTTCTTGGCCTGGATTAAAGATTGGGAAATGTGTGATAATTCCCTCTGGACTGAGAGAAAAAGGGGGCCAGAAAACAGCTCTAGCAATCCAGAGCTGCTCAGTGAAAAGGAAACTACAACTGTGTATTTGTCTCACCAAGTGCAACAGCTAGTCTACAGTCTAATGTGTCATTGGGAGTTTGATCTAGTTCTGAACAGTACAGGTTCAAGATCTTTGGTACTAAATAAAAAAAAAAACAACAACCAGACAAACCTTTCTACAAAGTATAATAAAAGAGCAGGTATCAAGTAACAATAAAAACGTGATGTGGTATTGGTCTTTTTGAAACCTTGGTTTTGATCATGGCTGCTGATGCCCATTGTGCCACTCTTACATTATTCCCTAACATATCCTCTTGGCTTCCCCACAACCCAGTAGTCCAGCAGTGAGAGCTGAAACACAGGTCTGATTTGTCAGGGTCCGTGTGATCCAATGATCCATCATATCTGTCTAGCCGAAGCTGCAGACTCCTGTGGGACTGGGTCTTTGTTTGTATTTGCTGCTGATGGAAGTGAAGCCTTTGTCAAGAAAACCATTAGAAGAACAGCAGGCCCAGAAAAATGAGCCAACCTTGTCACTCCACATGGGAGCTCAGTCTTGATTGCAGATCACTCTATGACCTGTCACAGTTGACCACCATATATCCAAGCCTTTGAACTAGGGTCAACTAAATAGATAGATGGAAGATCTTGTGTATGGGGTTTGATATGAGCCTTAGAATAAAGGTGAGTGTTGAATTTTTATCTGATGAAGGGTTGATGAAAGGAGATAGGTGAACAAATAGCAATAAGTGCTGTGCATGTTGGGGTATGGTGCCAGAGGGTGTGTGTTGTCTTATTGGCATCACCTTTTATCTTTATCAAGTTTTTTCATGTTCCATGTGTACACGATGGACTCTTTGCCTGGTCACAGTATTCTGAGCAGTATGCAGTCAGCCACAAAGGAATCTAGATAATCATTGCAATTTGGTACAGATAAAAAAACTGTCATCATACTGACTTATGATCAAGAGGGCAACAAAACAATCAATTGTTTTAATGTATCACTATCACACTATCTCATTTGTTTCTTAATTAACTCACAGTATCCTGTTTGAGCATAGCTTCCCAACCCAACTCCTCCTCTTATTTATTTTATCACAAAGATGGCATACCCTCACCTTGCTTATAATGTCTTCAGACTAAAGCATCGCAATAGCATAGATGTACCAGTATAATGGCAACCTTCTATATCACGTTAGTAAAATAAGTGTATCACAGATTTCTACAGATAAGCTCAGTGTTTGTCTTAAGTTCTGCGTCCTTCACTGAGCTGCTGGGCCTTTATGCCTGCCTGTCGTATATCAGCAGCGCTGCCACTGTCAAGTCCTTGATTTATGGCTGTTTATCTGCAGCCCCTAACCCACCACCTTGTTCCCCCTAACTCCAACAGATGGTCTCAGACTATTTACTCAGGGAGAAAAAACTTTCAAACTGATTGAATAAATACAGAAAAACGAGAAGTTTATGGGGCAAGGTGTTTGTGACTTCACTGCATTTGTTATGGGAAAAAACTGTGGGTCTGTCTTTGTTGTTTATTGAGTGTGATGTTAATTAAAGGCTTTAGTTTAAACTACTTCCTTTAGGCTTTCATATGTATGGGCAACCATGACCTCTTTTAGCATATTATTAAAATATCAACTGTTACATCAAGAGTCTATGGATTTAATTTATAATTATTAACATGTAATTGTGGAAACATTCCTTCATCTGTCACGTTCTGCAGGGTTGTCGCCTTAAATCTCTTCAAGTATATTCACCCTGTAAATCTCACTGGTGTCAAAGCTTCACAGAAACTCACACATTGCACCATAAATCATATGTTAGTCTTTGCAAGGCTTCATTTGATTTCGTGGTCTCTGGAGAAAGGCCTTTAGTATCCTGACAGTACCAGTTTTTGAAATCCGTTCTGCTAATATTGTTGTAAATATTTTTAGTACTTGTATCAGCTTTTTGAACATTTTCTTCATTTGATGGATACAAACCAGATTTTGACCCTTGCACCTGTAGATCATATATTCTGAATCCTTGTTTTTTGTTTGTTTGTTTGTTTGTTTTCTAATCCAAAAAGATTTTGGATGCAAGCACAAATATAACAGATTCTAACATTTTCCTGTGGATATTGCATTCCATATAGACATTAATATGGCTTGTAGTGGCCATAATACTGCTTACACCATACTGTTTTCTATGGTTTAAATACAAAACTGTATTCATGGACACATCTCTGAAGGTCGGAGCATCAGACAAAATGTCTCCCAGTCAAATACTTTTTAACAGGATAATGGTTTATTTGTCTGGTTGTGGTAACTTAAGGTGTACAACTAAAAAGAAAAAAGTAAAGAAGGTTATTTGTGGGTCTTATATTAAAGCCAACTTATCCAGTCATCAGTTCTCACTCAGTGACTGAGCAGAGCCACTTGTGGCTTATCTCAGTCCTAATTAACCTGTAATAAAATACAATGGATCCTGGTCAGCATCATTTGCACCAGATGTGCACTTAATTTTAAATGTCAGTATTGTTTTGCTATTAATTATGCAGTAAGTAAAAATATATAGATATATAATATTTATTTAACTTTATTGACAGAGCAGTTTTTCAGTTGACAGCAGGCTTCCACCTAGAAATGCCACATGAGTAAAGTTAATTTATTAGAATAAAACCCGTTAGTCTGATTTACCTTTGACCCATGTCAGACCTTGTAGGTAACATTAAATTTACTCGTGTGTTGTCTTTTTAAGTGACATTGTCTCATTTAGACAAAAAATCATTTTCATGTCAGTATATTTATAGAATGCACTTCATTCAGTGAAGTATAATGCGTGCACTCAGTGTTTTTTACTGCAGCATATTATATAATATGTTGCCATGATGGCTCCTGTTTACTAAACAAGTGATACGGCATGTTGGTAAGATATTTCAGCAGTGTTAAATACAGCTGATAACATTGCTTTTCTTTCATGTTTTAACTTGCTGCGCAGGTTATCTATGCAGAGCGAGATCTAGCGGTTTAAGATCCCCGTTACGCCATCTGCCCACATTTCGACAGACGTCATATACATCTGGAAAAAATCTTTAGAAAGGGAAGTGTGTTATGATTGAACAAGCATAGAGGTTAGGATAACAGAACAGCTCAGCTTGGCAATCCTAAACTCCTCTTTTGGTGTTTAAACGTGATTTCGACTCGATAGTTTTAGAGAACAAGTTCTTCCAAGTTTAAACTCACTGCACAAATAGTAATAACACTATTGCACCCGTTTACTCTAAACCTCTTTCACATGTTTTTATTTACTTTCTTACAAAAGCAGAATTGACCCATCTAACGTCACCAACAGCTTCTCTAGCTGGCACAACCAAAAAGTACAAAGGAAATGACATCATGTGGTTTTTGATCCAAGTTTGAACATATAGCTTGTAGATTTCAGAGGCGAAGCGATGGAGTAATGAGCGTCGCTGGTAACAATTATGTCCGAAATATGAAAGACGTAACGAATCCTACGCTAAATATCCTGCAGTGTGTGAGGCTGAGATGTAAATTTACACTAAAAGTTTCCCCCTTTTTCCCACAAATTGAGCATAATTAGGCCATTATATAATTAACAACACAAATGTTACACATTTTTATCCAAAGTTTAGTGAGGGTTTTTTTTGGGGGGGGCTATGTGGTTATAAGTATTTTGGGACTGCTGCTTTTGGTTTAGCTGTGGTCACCATGAACACAGATGTCACTCAGGACAATGTGGTGCAGCCAAAACATAAAGTGGAAATGTTAACCCAATAACGCTAAACAAACAGTCGGAGGAGTGAAGCCAAAGACAGCAGAGAGTGAAGGGAAAGTGTCCTGCTGGCATCAGGTTTCCCAGAGTAAGTGTTATTTGAAAAGCAGCTGAAGGGTGACACTCATTCTCCTCCCACCCAGTCTCCCACTCTTCCTCCCTCCTCACTCACATGACCATCTGTTGTTCGCTGTTTTTTTTTTTCAGGCTGCTCTAAGTGCCTTGAAACAGCTGTCGGAGCAGGGACTGGACCCAGTAGATGGCCCCATCAAGGTACAGTAGGACACTGATTGCACCAAACTTAGTGATCGCTCATATAGTTGACCCAATGAGGATGCTGGAAGATGGATGCTGCTGAGGAGTAAAGATGTTTGAATCGACCCAACAGAGTGCAAATCCTCAGTGCTTCAGGCAGGCCTATCATCAGTGTCCTCGCCATCCACGTGCAAATCCATCAGTTCCACTTGGTCTTTTTCTTAATAGAAAAGCAACAGTTGGTTGTTATATTATGAGTATGTGCTGTACTCCTGTCAGTGTTGCATAATTTGCATAATCGTTACCTAGTCTTAGTCTTAGACAAGAGGGTTTTCCTAATGAGCCTGTTGCTTATTTCCTTCATGACCAGGAAGGAAGTAGGAAAGTCGACAGTGATGAATACAGTGGGAAGGTATGAGTAATGTGTGTGTGTGTGTGTGTGTGTGTGTGTGTGTGTGGTGGGGGGGGCGGGCAGAGTAAACCACGGAGGAAGTTGTTAAGTGTTTGGGAGTATTTTCATGGTAGTTCAAGCACTAGAAATATGTGTCAAAGAAGAAAACTACAAGCGTCATTAACCTCACCTACAAGAAAGCAGCTTGACTTAAATCAATTATTTTTCACTCTGTTCTTTCCCCAAAATGTTTAAAACCCTGAAAATTTGTCGTTTGAATTCATCTGGTCAAGAACTCATTTTCAGTGCATTTGCTTTTGAACACAGAATGATCGGCAGCAGAAATATTATGAGTATTTATTAAAATAGGGTGTTTAAAATAGTTTAAATAACTAATATGTCTAGGCATAAACCAATTTCAGATACCTGGAATGTAAGTGTGGTGAAGCTGATTAAATTTAAGATCGGCTTACCATACAAAAAAAAGCTTCTGCATGTTGTTGAAAATGATTCGCTACGTTCCCAGAGAAGAAACCGATTGTTAAATAAGCAAGATGGACTTAGGAGAAAGTCTCTGCAGTTAATAAAAATACAAGTTTTTCCTCCTAATTCTGGTGAGAAGTTATGAGGATTTATCTCCCCCATGAGAAAATATTGAAACATATTTGTGGTAATGCATTCGAAATAAAATGGTCAAAATTTACTAATTAATACAACCCCTCAACCTTGTGGATTGGGGGGGTTGTTAGGTGGGTCAGTCGGTTCTGTTAGGGTATGCAATGGTAGGGAAAGCACTGATTTTAGAAGAAAATACAACAAAACCCCATTCCTTTAGGCTCATCAGACATGATGATCAGTGCTTTCTTATAAAACGCAAAGCATCTTATCAGTTACTGTGACGCAGATTGAGGTCAAGAGCATTTTAGGTGTCTTGAGTCATAGTTTCAGTTCTTGTTTCTCTGGAAGTTTGTCCTTTTACAGGAATCACTTGTTTTTTTAGGAGCACTGAGTAAATCTCAATATCTTCCCAAGGAACGCAGAACAAATTACCCTCCAAGGGAGTGATTATTTGCAACATTGCTCAGGTCATTTGACACTCCCCCACCACCACCACCTAACTTGGCTTCATTTGTCTTTTTTCAGACCACTGAACCATGTGGAAGGGAGGACGGACATTAAACAGACTAACTCAGGCACCACCACTCAGGTCTGCAAGGATTCAAAGGCTGTCGTCAAGGAGCTGACAAACCCAGACCCCTTCAACAACACTGACCCAATTCCCTCATATCCTACAACCCAAGACATCCCAAATTAGCCAAAACCTACCCCCCCATACCCAACCCTACCCCACGATTGCCACTGTATCCTGCAAAACCTGTAAACATGCAATAGGGTGGATGTGCACCAAGAAATGACCGACTAAAATACCCTTACCTGAGTCTATGTGAAGACAACGCTATCTTAACACGTTTATTGATCATTTCAGTCGAGAATTAGACAAAAACAAATGTGAAACAATACAAAGAAAAGAGATAATTGCATGGCAATGTTTGAAGTCCAAAACTATGTAAGACAATTTTCCCTTTGGAGAAACGTTGGTATGGTTAAAACAAATCTGTACATCATGCCATTGAATTACAAAAGAAACCTTTAAGGGGAGAAACCAACTTACATACTGTAGCTTATTTTTTTCCCAAGGTATTATGTTACCTTTTTTTTTTTTCTTTCTTTCTTTTTTTTCCATTATTTTACTACTCTAACAATGCTTGAGTACTGTATTTAAAATTAACCAATGCCAGTGCTGTGAAAGTTGTAGTTGTTGTCTTCATATATAGTCACCCAGCTTACCTTGTATGCTGACCAAAAAAAAAAAGAGAAACAGTTCATCTATCTATATGGATGTGTACAAGTTTGCAAGAATATATATATAAAAAAAAAACACTAAAAAAGTTTTTATGTGAACAAAAAGGACAAACTGGTGTTAGCATTAATTATTAGAAGTGTTGCCCACCCAGGAGGGAACGTTAGACCAGCCTTTCCTTCTTTTGGTGGTCTACCTGTCCCATTTTAACATAACCCCCCCAACCCCCCAAACACTGGCAGATCATCACTGGAGCATTGCCTGAACAACAGCGAAGGCTAAGGGGGTGCCACCACCGTTGTTCTTTTTATCTACAAACAGGCCAGTTGTGCACATCCTCTAATGCCAGTAAACTTTTAATGTAGAGTCAGAGAGTCAAGCACAGACTGCATGTTCTCCAGTGATAGAGATGTTCTCATCATTCCGGTGATTTTGTGTCAGTGGATCATCCCCTCTTTCTAGCCCCGCTCCCCCCACCCCTCCTCAGCAGTTTTGTCGATCACATCTACACCCATTGTGTGTGTTATATTGACTTGCCAAGGCATCAACTGGGTGCTTTTAATGCCTGCAGTTCTGAAGTGCACCTTTTTGGAGTGGAGAGAGGCTGTGGCCGAACTGCAGACTCCCACCACTAAAATGACACTTTGGATCACTTTGTCCACTGACATCGAGGATGTGTCGTCTTCTTTGCTGTGAGTGCAATGTGTAATAAGGCCGTTTGTTACTGAAATGCAGTAAAATCACCTCAGTTCATGTGGAAAACTATTGTTTGTTGTCGTTACTTCCTTCCTTCTGACAGGATTAGAAAATATCACCACAGCTATAATCAGTTCTATAAAAAGTTATTTTGCTCAGTAAACCTTGAGGCAAGATATTCTTGCTTTTTAACTTGTCTCTCACTGAAATAGACCTAAACTCTTCTTTGTTATTTAAGGTGACTGGTTCTGACAAAACTGGTCTTAAAGTCAAAACTTCCTAAACAAGAAGAAAAATGACTCTAAATGTTAGATTTCTTTGAACCAAACAGAACAAGACTGTATTCTTGAAAAATATGATTTAATATAAGATAGGTGACAATATATATATATATATACTAACATCTATGTTTCAATTCAATGTGTGGGCCTTTTTTTAAATTTATTCATTTCATTAAAAAACAAACTGCATACACAACAGAAGAAAAAATAAATAAAATGAAAGGCAGCAGAAAGAAGAAAACTTTCTCATATTTGCCCCTTTTTTCTCCAAGAATACATTTAAATAAAAGTAATTTACAAAAAACATACACTAAACAAAAAAACCATCAAAACCTTGGCGAACAACAATTCATATACACTTTATTCCATTTCATATTTCTTTAACAAACCAACTTTTAACATTTTCTTAAACATAAATATTGATCTAGCATTTTTCACATCACTCTCCAGATTATCCCATAATCTTATCCCTTGGATTGAAGTAAATAACCTTTAAGTTACTTAACTAAGTAAACTTGGTAGTCTGAAACTTAATATTTCAAGTCCTTTCAAGTCTTTTTTTAACAATGTTGCAGTTATATGTTAAATGTAAATAAATCGTGCTCTTTTTTTAAAATTTGTAGTAATCTCAAATCGTAATGAAATGTGCGGCTGAATTTACAAAGTATTTAAAAATAGAAAATTACACCTTTTATATTGCACAGTTCAAATAAACTTAGCTGCAAAACTAGTCTTCCTTTCAACAATAATTTTCCATTTTAAAAAATCTGGTTAATTTGATTTGCTGTGCTGCAGCTCACGCACACATTATGTACAGAGTGTGAAAAAAAAAAAAGTCTGCCTTTGTTATTACGGAATGAGTTTAATGAGGTCCACTTTTTAAATAATGTGTATTAAATTTTATTTTTTTGGATAAAATAAGTATTTTCAAGTAAACAGGGTCAAGTCTAATTCAAGTCCTGAGTCATTGGTGTAAAAGTCCAAGTCAAGTCACAAGTGTCTGAACATTTTTTCAAGTCAAGTCTAAAGTCATAATATTAATGACTCAAGTCACGTGACTCGAGTCCCCACCTCTGGAAGCTCTTATGTAACTAATAACTGACTCACATTTCATTGGTAGGTGGGATATGTTTTAATTCAGTTTATAAAACTTGAGACGCTAAATATGTTGTTTTTTTTGGAACCTACTTCTATGAACCCTGCAGGATGGAGTCAAAAGAGCTCAGAAACTGAAACAGGTCATTCATAAACAGGAGAGACAAAGTTTGAGACTCCAGAAACTTAGGAAAAGATAATTGTAATTTTTTATTATTAGGAAAAACAAAAACACTGCAGAAGGTAGACATGATCTTTATCAAATCAATCATAAAGGACCATTAAACTGAATGAAGTTTCAACATGAATCATACAGAGAAAGACCAGCTTAACAACAAACATTTGAACAGATGAAACAAAGTCGTACCAGATTACAAAAATGGTTTAAAAGTATGAGGAGGACTTGATGAAACTCATGATCCAAAATATACATGATGCATAAAAACAGAAGTTATGAGAGTGCACGTGTGGTTTTCAATAAACACAGGGTTACTGGTGTTTGAGACAGAAACCGCTCAGATTCAACTAAATACACTGAGAACTGATTGGACTGCGCTTCACTGCAGGTGAGTACTGATTCAACACTTGTAGAAACGATAAAATGAAACCTTTGAGTTAAACTTGAGATCATTTGTTATGGTCAATGTTTCCTGATGTTCTTGTTCAACATGGTCATTCAGCCTTACAAACGTGACTACAATATGTAACGTCATTTTTTTTGTCTACATGGTTCGTACACAACTCCTCATGTGCTTGTCCCTAACCGTCTGTGCATCGCCGGACCCTCTCTGCTCTCCCCCTTTAGTGAGACGGATGAGTGGATGGGACAGCGGCAGACTAATGGACTCTGTTGGCAGCTACATCTGCTTGCCATTGAGAAGCACCAAAGCTGTTCACATACATTAGCAGCAGATCTCTATTCCAGAAGCTTGTTCAGGTTGGAGAAGACCAGCTTGAGGCCTCGTTAGACCCCAAGACGGATTGTTCGTCTCTGACCAGCCAGTGGAATGTGGATCTTGGTGCCCAAAATAGAAGAAAATCAATTGGGCGGTGGAGCTTGTCTGTGCTTTGCCAAAGCAAATGCCAGTGTCATCGACTTTTTTCCACCTGAGTTATGAGCCCTTCAGGTCCTCTTAATTAGAGAAAGATTAAAAAGTTTTCCCATAAATGCAGATGATTCACACTAAATTGTGTTTCATCAGATGAGTGAAATATGATACAATATCATACTTTATAAGCTACAATAGACCCTACAGTGGTAGTAGATTTAGTTTTTTTGTTTGTCAATAAGAAACAACATTTAGGCTCACACACATCATGGAAGGCCATGATTTGTTTGTAAACGTATAAAAACCTGCAGCCCAAAGCTCACAGCTTTGGTGTGTTTCTAAACTACCAAACTTTTTCAAGAATATATTTAGAAGATTTTGATGAGTCCCCAAACACGCTCAGATGTTTTTTAAAAAATCAATACAACCTTGTTTTTAATCATTTTTTAGTGTTTGTTAAAGTTGATGGAAATATTGGTTGTAAACTGTTGTCATTTTTGAAGGAAACAAAATATATTTCAAATACTAAAAGTGAATTAGCTTTTTATATGTGCTTATACTTTAAACCTAATTCTGGTAGGTCTGATCCAAATTATTACAGCCACTTTAGTGAAAAGGCAGTGGGTTTGTAACATGATTTTAGTATAACAAGGAAATATGACATTTAAAGGACACAACTAAGTTTCAGAGGAGTTTGTTATGAAAACACTGTTTAAATCAAAAATAAATTTGACTTTACATCATAGTCCAAATAAACACTTTAAAATTGGCCTCTGTCTATTTAAAAACCTCCTACCATTTCTGACACTCCCACCTCAGCATGACTTTACAATAATGCTTTCAGGGAAGGGGGTGCTCTGTGGGGCTGGAGCTCGGATGTGGACTGAGCTCCAGGGAGGAGCTTTGTGTAAAGGTGGAGCTTTGTACCAGGAAGTGTTCAGGCAGCTCCACATGACTACCATTCTAGGATTTCTCAAACATGCATGAATGAGTCAAAGCAACACTCTGAGTATGTTTTAATGGGGTAATGACATTATATCATTATATAAAGATCAAAACGTCAATTTAGCATAATCCCCCCCCCCACACACACACACACACACACACACACAGATTTACCAACAAAACTATTTTTTAGTAAACACAGTTTGACTGAAAAAAGTCAAATCTAGAAACACATTTGCCTTTTCAGGAACCAAATTAAGTTAAGATTGAAAAACCCCACCAGTAAAATCAAATCATATTTTTATTCCAAAGAGCATTTTGTAGGAATAAATTATCTTGTCCTAAAACAGATGTGGTTAAATTGAATCAGTTTCATCATTTCGAGGTTTAATGTATTTTTTTTAAAGCATTAAAAACAACCATGTCTGACTTATATGAGCACATTTTATTTTTTAAATGACATTACTCACTAAAGTTTTTTCAGTTCTTGTAGGCAGAAATAAAAACAAACACATTTTGACCTGAAAGGCAACTCCAGTCCTGCACAAACAGCTCAGCATGTTTGAACATGCGGGTTAAAATCCAGCTCATGACATTTTTGCTGACACCAATTAGGAAATTAGTCTTTTCTTCTTGTTTTCCTCTGGGAAACTGAAAGGTCAGCTACATAACAGCTGCGGTAGAAATGGTAGGAATTTTATTGTTCTGTTCCCAGATGGCTCATCAAGGTAAACAGAGACATATTCTCACAGGCACAATGGCACTGATGGGTATTTTTTGTTCACTCTTAGGAAACCCAGAACACTCATTAATAACTAAATGTAACTATGGAGTTATTAACTGTGGCCCACTGCCAATCAACTTCTTTAATCTGGCATTTCTGTAACATCCCACTTTAAGGTCACAGTTTAAAGTTAAATACACTGTTTTACTATTTTAGGATGTTAAACCATCATTGGCTAAAAACACAGTGAATCAGCTCATTCATCTCATACCAAACATCAAGCACGGTGGTGGAGGGCTGATGATGTGGGCTTGTTGCAGTCATTGAGTCTTCTGAAAACCTAAATATTCTAGAGTTGAATGTGACACCTTCTGACATTTTTGCCCAAATTTATTAACAGGACAGTGATCTGCCAATTCTTCTAGTTGGAAAAATAAAAGCATTACAGTTCCAGTTAAAGTTTTTTTCTTCAAAGTGACTGAAATCTTATGGTGATACCCAGAGGTGTATAGTAAAGAAGTACATTTACTTCGTTACAGTACTTTAAATAATGGATGTGGTTTTTTTCCAAGTTTTTTTTTTAAATTGTAACTTTCAAAACATAAAAATTATACTTTTACTTTTTTACTTTAAAATTTAACACCTTGTTTAACACATGCTAAAAACGTAAATATGACCGGAACTCATGAAAGGAATTTATGCACTCTAAAACATGTGTTGAGCAAACTCAGCAATTTACACTTTTTTTTTTATTTAAGAAAATGTCTAAATTGCTGTACATTTACTCAACTCAGTGGTGTTAAAATAATTTTATATTTATTTTCCTTATTATTGTGAACATTTTTAGGACTTTTAAGTACTTTTCTTAACAGTAAAATTCATTTTTTGTTAAGATATTTGTACTTTTATTTAGTTTTTCTTTATACATGCACCTCAGGTGAAACCTTCAATCAGCTATCTGAAGAGAACATTTGGAAATCTCAGTGAATTAAAGTAAAATAGTAAAAAAAAAAGGTTTAGAAGAGACACGACGGCAGATAAAATCATAGATCGTCAAAGGGGTTTTACTAAATATTAAATTTATAAATATTTACTGCATCTGTTTTATAATCCACAACATACATAACCTTCACTTCAATAATATTAAAGCTTTTTAATTAAACCTTGTTTAAGGACAGAAATAAACCCCTCCCTGAGAAAATCTCTGATTCTCCAAACTGTGATGACTCCGACTGCTCTGCTGCAGGTAACGGCTCAGAAGTACTGCACACTATCCCACTTCAAAACAAAAAGTCAACTGTCCTTTTTAGCCAACACCCATATCTAAAGACTGACTCACCACGCAGCACAATGTGTGAGGACAAGGACACTGATACTATAAGCCCAAAGAGTTGTAGTATAGAGAAGGGCCAGGTGGATGTCATCCTAACAATAAAAACTGTATCCAAAGCAGTTTCAGTGTTGAGGAGGAAGATCCACTTTCCTGTCACTAACTCAAACGTGTTTTCTGTTTTCTGCAAGCATGTGAGAGTGAAAACATCTGCAATCTATGTAGGAGGTTCTGACAGACACAACACACCGAGTAATAATCTAAATCACTTTATTAATTTAAGTTAGGTAGAAACACTAAACATTGGAACCACATTTGCTCTGCGATGTAGCAGTCTTTAGGATATTACAAAAAGAAACTTATGTTAAACTGTCAAAATAAAAAAAAGAAAGAAAAGGCAAAAATTAAGAGGTAGAGAATTTAGGCTCATCACTGTGACTGAGGGAATGATGCCTAGTGGAATGTACGGTAGTTAAAATTCAAAACAAACGTATAGAAAAATATTCAGACATCAAATGTGGTGGGAACACTTATGCTGGGTGACTGGAGTGTTAACATTTAAACATATACATTTCACTTTTAACTGGTCAGAAAGACCGCAGACACAAAATTTACACTATTTTCATTCCAACCACCAGGTCATGGCAGCTGTTTCACCTGTAAAATAGAAATTTACAATTTGAACAACACACTAAAACGACACAAATGAGAAAAATGTTTCTTCTCAAGTGATACATTCAGCAATGTGTTAACTGAACCCGGAACGCCAAGTTTCACTTTTCAGCTGAGGCATTTACCAAAACAGAGCGTTAATGATAGACGGGGCGCTGCTGAGTCTGGCCGTTAAATGTCCCGTTTGGAATGCACAAACAACATTCAACTATACTATAAGTCTCTAAATCACATATTTACCAAAAACAAAAAAAAAATGGTAAAATTGTGGAATATTTGTTTAAAATGGCACACAAGCCTTGGTTGTAGCTGTGCAAGTTGGATTAAAAAGAATCTTCCTGTGTTGGGGAAGATGTTGGGAAACTTAAACAAAGAATGCTGGTAGTGTTGGAAATAAAACAAGAACAAAATAAAAAAAACAGAATTTACATTAGAAAAAATTAGAAATTACAGTGCATGTCTACAAAAATAAAAATAAGTGAAAAAAGATTACTGTTTGTACAGTAACATACTGTATATTTCCACAATGACACTAAATAAGGCTGGTGACTACATTATGTAAATAGTTAATTACTGAATACCTTTTTCTGTATGATTTCAAAACTAGTGACCTTATATAGATGTTGGTTTCTTTAAAACAAACAAATAAAAATAAATCCTTTGAGTAGTACGCAGCTTTTTTTTTTTGTTCCAGAGGAACAATATGGTAAACCTTTGCATTTGCTCAATGCAAGTGCACCAGTCTAGAGTCAGTCTCTCTTTTTCATGTTTCCCCGTTTCCATCCTCAGTGGTTGTTTCCTCGTGCTTGCAGTTTTAAATGCCCTTGTGGTAAACAGCGCCCCCTAGATCCCGTTCTTCGCTTCGTTGTTGTTCATCGCCTCTTTCCTCTGTGCTAAGAAAGGGTACATGCACTTGTCGGCTCCTAGAAATCGATACATGCAGACGATGGCCTCGAAGGGCAGGATGCTGTGGGGGCAAGACGGGTGTAATTAGTGGGTTGTGTGTATGGGTGCTGAAAATGAAATACACTGAAATGGCCCACTGTAGCACAGCTGTGCTGGTTGATGCTGCTTTAGCATCCTTGATTACTGCAGCAAATAAATTGTTATAATTGGAACCTGCAATTCAAAGAATGCAAGAAACAGTACACAGTAGCCATGTTTCCATCCAAATCAATTTTGAACAAACTTTTAAAATGTTGCAAAACGTAATTTCGTCAGACGTTGATGATAGGCATGGCTGTAATAAACAGGAAGTAGAGGTCGCAAACTAGCAGGGGCACATCTTGGGACACTGGAGAGAAATTTTCAGGAATGTGTTGCTATCAGGCAAGTTGTAATTGTATTGGCGATGTTACATGCTGTCAGTTCACACTTGCCAAACTTCTTCAGCAAATGTGTTTCCATCGACCCTTTTGTGCATAAACTCTTCCGGAAAATCCAAAAACCACCTCAAACTAACTTTTTTGCTAAATCAAATACGTTTTTTCGATTTTTGCCGTTTCCGTCAACCTTTTCTAATGCAATACTTAAAAATACGCTTAATAAAAACAAAGCTAGTGATGGGTGTAGCACCTAGCAAGATGGTGGCTAGGAAACTTGCTAATTGCTGCCATTCCAGTGTCTTTCTACTTCAGTGGGTAGAAGAATAGTTGGTAGATGTAGGAAGTAGCTCACCTTTTCATGAAGTTCACCATGTAGACGATGCGAGGCGTACAGACCATCGGCTGGTCTGTGAGGATGGCCCTCATGGCTTGTTTCACACAGAACTCTGGTTTTAGGGGAGGCAGAAAGGCCTCAATCTCCTTCCTGAATGAGAAGAGAAATAATCCTGATCAAATCCTCAATAAATTTAGCACAATTAATTAAATGCAGCTGTGAAATACAGTAAGTCACTTAGGGAATGGAATGAAAAAGGCTTGAAGTGAGATTATTTTGTTAATCTTTTTGTTCCAAGATGTGGGGGGGGGCAGTAAAGCCACCTGCAGAACTATCAAACAAAGTGAGGACTATTACAGCAGCAGCTTATGGAAAAGGGGTGGGGGTGTAAACCTGGTGCACCTGTTCTTGAGGTTTTCCCCTGGGAAAGAAAAATAGCCCTCTTTGTTTGAGCGGACTGTTGACTTATGGAACAGAACTCACTTTACGGGAACTGTAACGACAAACTATTTGCATCCGCTTTGAAGTTCAAATTGTGTTTTTGAGGCAGTTTTATTAAGTGAAGATTACAAACAACTAACTCGTCCCAGGTGCAAACACACGCCGGAATAATTACACTTTCTGGTTTGCGTCGATGCTAACCTTATCCTGCAACCTTTGAACATTCCCGTGTCGACCAGGTAAGGACACACCAGAGTCATGTTGACGCCGTCCTTCTCCGAAGCTTTAATCTCGTGGCTCAGAGACTCGTGAAACCCGATGGCACCAAACTTACTGGCACAGTAATCCTAAAGGGAATAAAAGAGAGGGACAGATTAGCCCTGTAAAACCCTCGGCCGTACCTACAGGGACCGGGAAAACATTATCAAACATGCTCAGGGCTCAGGGGTTTCTCCTTTGCTGTTAATGATACAGCCACAAAAACCTGAGTGAGCCTAACAGCTTTTCTACAGTTTCATTAGCATTCTTCTCCAGTGCATTAGCAGGCTGCGCTGCGAGTCGAGAAGGTTTTGATGTGGTTTACTGTGAAAACTGAAAAAAATAGCTAAACTAAATTAAAAAAGGGGGAAGCTTAGGCAAACACAGATGCATGTCAATAAACAGAGAATGACTGTGCCCACATCACGTGCAAGGCATTTTCACTAACAATAATAGCTAAAGAAAAACTGAATTTAATGTCTATGAAAGGCAACATTGTGACAGGTTAATGCTCAGACAAAAGCAAATGTGCAGCTGAATGGAATAGATGAACCACTGTTTTACAGACATAAAAATAACTAAAAAAAAGACTAAATAAAACCTTAATGGGGGACTGGGAGCTAGTGCTTTACTCCCGTGGAAGGCTATGAGACTACAAACCCATTAAATAATATATCAAGTGTTAAAATGAGGGAAAAAAAGAATAAAAACTGAAAAACCATATCAACTCAACGCGTCGACGAGCTGAATACTGAGTGAGGAGCAAGTTTTTCCACAAAGCAGTGATGAAGATGTCTCTGTCCCTTGGGGGGCTGTCAGCTCATTCTGGCCTCAGGGCCAGCGCCCACCAGGGGCCCCCCACTCCCCCACTGCTGCAGATAGAAGAATCTATACCAGACTCCCAATGCTCATCTGTGTTCTTTAATTTAACGGGTGGGGAGACAACCAGAGAAAGGGGGCCTAACCTCCTTGGGCTCAGTGGGCTAGCTGGCACTCGGGCGAGACGAGGCGCTGGTTTTTTAGATGGTGGGAACGATGGGATGTGTATGAGTTGCTGTGTATGATACTAACCTCCACTCCAGCTGTGCTGAATAAACCCAGAGAGCTGGCAACAGTTACAATGTGGCCGTGATTCAGCTCCAGCATCTTGGGGAGAAACGCCTTGGTGGTCTGGGGGAGAGGACAGAGGAGACAGAAGGATAAGGAAAGGAAAAAACAGAGGAAGGTTAGTTCACTTGTGCAACTCGCCTGTGCCAAAACTCTTTGATCGTCTTTGCTTTCCCCCCCCTTTCTCTCTCTTCTCCATGGTAATGCAAAAAAAAAGGCATCTGAATGAGAATTCATAACCAGGGGTGGGGGTATAAAAAAAATATAACTTTTCTGTTTTTCCAAATCAGACATTAAAGGAGGATTGACCTCAAATATTTAAAGCAACATGTGCAGCGAGGGATGCTTTTCCCACACAGATCTGGTGCCTGTCGTTGAGCCGTGCACTAAAGCGTCGCTGACAACGCCGCTCACTCGGCGCTTCGAAAAAACTTCAATTCAGCCTCTCATCTACCGTCACGGCCTCGCTCCCCACCTGAGAAACGGTCAGCGGAACAACCCGTGGGATGAGCCCAGGCGAGCTGCGGGACAAAAGGGTTTCCAGCCGCACAATGAGAACCTGACTGGTTCCACCAGATGGAGAGTCAGTGATGTGGTTCATCAGAGGTTACACCTGTCTGTCACGTGAATCCATTCTCCACTCGTCACACATAAGACCAGAAACTCTCCCACAAGGAGGTCTGCATGAAAAACATTGACTCCCAGCAATTGTAAAAAAAAAAAAAAGCCTGTTTGCTGATTTTAAGTGTTTACTGTTTAAGGGGCTGCAGTAGCTCGGTGGGCAGTGTAATCCTGAGGCTGCAAGTTCGAGCCCAGATTGCATCAGGACAGGCTTCCCTCGTAAAAACAATCGCCAAATCTCTTTTGTGAGTTCGCTTGCTGTGGCGAACCCTGAAGAAGGGAGCAGCCAAAAGAATGAAGAAGAAAAAAAACATTTGCTGTTTAAAACTTTCAATGGAAAATGTAAGATAATGAAGCCTCTGCTTATTTGGCGAAAGAAAAACGTCTATTAAAGCGATAGTTTCGACATTTAGAAGTGAGGTTCTGTGGAAAGGTTATGAATTTGAATGATCTCAGTTTGGAGAAACATTCTGAACAAATGATGACCTAAAAGCTAATCCAAGCTAGTGTAAGTCCAAAATGAACTGCTGCCATCTTTAAAAAAAAATCCAATCTCAAAATTTTCTTAGCAGTTTAAACAATCCCGATTTTATTACACTTTCACACTTAAACTTTATTACACAGTTATTTACAGAGAATTCTGTGGGATGTCATCATATTTCTCCTGGAACAACTGTGACATTTCTGAAACTGGAGTTGTTTTAAAACTCAAGTCCACTTCGGTCTTGGCTTGCTCAGACTAGAATTAAACTATATTTCTCCAAACTCAGAGAACAAACGACTACATACAACAGATAAAGAATTAACTATTTACCCAGAACTACATACCAAAAAATCTAAAAACTTCCTTAAACTTCCATAAATAAAATTTTGGTTCTTTCTGCTGACACGCAAAAATCTTTTGTTTTTTTTTTAATTGTCATAAGATAAAATGAAGTTTGATTATTTGGTACAGTTTCTAAGTGTTGCCAGATAAATGATCCAGACTTCTTCATAAACATTTACAGGAATGGAAGCACAGAGCCAGAAACAGCCTGGTTCCAGGTAGTACCAGCTGCAGAGTTACTGTTTGGAGAGGAAAAACCTTAATAAAACTACACCTGATAAACAGCCTTGAACCTACTAACTTATCGTTTAACCTCTCTTAAGGCACATCTCCAGTCTATAAATGCCTTTCTCCTTGTTTAGGGAGGTAAATAAAAAAGTAAAAGTAATAAGCAGAACTTAGAGAAGTGGCTGCTGTATGGAAAAATGATGACCTCATTGTTTGAGCTTATCCTCAGCCAGGTATAACTGATCTGACTCCGATCCAAACATCTGCAGTTTTCCAGGACATAAATTTTAAGGTCAGTACAATATTCATCTCATCAAATAATGGGGCCCAAAGAGGGTGGAAAGCAAGAGAACATGAGGGCTAGGCAAACGCTGAGAAAGGACTATACGAGCCAGAATGGCAGTGGAGAGAACACAGAGGAGGGGAGCGTTGCGTGCAAATGAAGCATTATCTTAAGATATGCCCGTACCTGACTTGAGCCAAACTTTCTCGCTTCCAAAGCAGGTTTTAGACAGCAGGGAATGACTTGATCTGGCACCGCGGCTTACAGTTAGAGCCAGCACTTGCATTCAACTGGACGCCTTTTCTGGGGGGGTTTATTACCTGGAAGTGATAGAGGAAAGATCGTTCCCTCGTATCATGGACGGGGCAAGAGCGTGATCAACCAATCCCCTCACCCCACATTGCCATGTCCCGCTTCTCATGGCAGCTCTGGCATGTGGGGATGACTCCCGCTGACCTCTCGGACACAAAATGTGTGAAGGCAACCAAGGTCTTGTGTCTTACATCAGAGTGTCCATAATTGGGTCTCAACGCCCCCTTGTTCCGCTAAATTACCCGCTGACACAGCCGGGCCTCCTTGGCCCAAGTGGGGGTGCCCTGCTCACTGCACCCCCTAATTGGTGCGTGCCCCCAGGAGCATTTAAGCCACACAAAGCTTTTCGCAGCTGGGGTGTCAGGCTGCATTAGTGCTAGCGCCTGACCAACAGGAATATGAACAAAATATTGGCCTTCGGGTCGGACCAGATGGCCATTTAATTGAGCTGACTTCTCTCTGGATGAGAGAATGAAGCAAAGGGAGAGAAAAAACCGTCCGAGCACAAGAGCTTGGCGGAAACCGAAGCAGGATGGGGGACTTGAGTGGGCTGGGTTGATTTTAGCTATGGTCAGGGATGATTGATGAAGGTTGTTTGTGTTGCCGTAGCGCCCTGAAACTCTACCCTACAATTGGTTGTATGACCAGGATCCAATTAACCTATGAAGCTGCTACTCTGATGAGGAGGAAGTGCTTTTAAAGCACAAAATAACATCCAGTATTTGTCTCAACCCTGATCATGGAAACTGGTTTATACAAATAAATGTTGCTTATGAGCAAATCCTTTTCATAACATAAAATGCAATTATAAAAAGTACATAACATGATGGGATATATGTTATTTATTTATACATTTAATTGTTTTCTGAACATGTTTTCTTTTTGTCATCCACAAGGGGGTGCTGTAGCACCCTCGGCACCCACAGTTCGCACAGCCTTGGACAATGTGGCCGCAAAAACTTTCAGTACTCTATAATTGATCTAATTGTTTTTCTTAGTTTTTGAACCTATTTTGTTAAATCTTACATCAAACTTTGTATTGAATGAGACAACAGGTTATCACTGTATTAGGTTATAATTTTGGCTGACAGATGTATTGTTGTTTTAGATATCTACTTAATCCTCAATTTGATTAGCTCTCTTTGATCTGCAACAGAGGCATGAGGTTGCGCATCAGCACCAATGCAGACGGCAGCCTGGCGCCTGAATGTCAGACGAGGCCTTCATGAGACAGAGAAGGTGAGCAACGAAGAACTGGCAGCAAAGAGAGACAAAAGAATGGACAGGCAATGACAGCCTGAGCCAGTCTAATTTGTATCAGATGCAATAGAGAATATAACTCTAGATCTGGTTCGTTTAGCTGCAAATGAAAGTCCAGATACTGGATGGTACATCACTGTCTCCCAAATACAGAGTGATGCTGAAGCCTAATTCTCAATTTAAATCTTAATCTTTATATGTTGTGTATTATATCGTGGATGTGCTTTATGTATGGTATGGTATGGTATGGTACAGTGTACTATGGTATGGTATGGTATGGTACAGTGTACTATGGTATGGTATGGTATGGTATGTATGACATAGTATACTATGGTATGGTATGGTATGGTACAGTGTACTATGGTATGATACAGTGTACGATGGTATGGTATGGTATGGTATACTATGGTATGGTATGGTATGGTATGGTATGGTATGGTATGGTATACTATGGTATGGTATGGTATGGTATGGTATGGTATGGTATGGTATGGTACAGTGTACTATGGTATGGTATGGTATGGTATGGTACAGTGTACTATGGTATGGTATGGTATGGTATGTATGATATAGTATACTATGGTATGGTATACTATGGTATGGTATGGTACAGTGTACTATGGTATGATACAGTGTACGATGGTATGGTATGGTATACTATGGTATGGTATGGTATACTATGGTATGGTATGGTATGGTATGGTATGGTATGGTATGGTATGGTATGGTATGGTATATTGCAGTGTTTCCCAACCCTGGTCCTCAAGGCACACTGCCGTGCATGTTTTAGAAGTTTCCCATCTTTAACACACCTGATTCAGATGACTGCAGTTCAACAAAAGCCTGTTAATCAGTAATCAATTGAAATCAGCTCTGTTGAAGCAGGGAAACATCTAAAACATG
>JARVJO010000165.1:13987879-14046975 GCA_031762555.1 Cynodonichthys magdalenae | reverse complement strand
CTGTCTCTAAAGCTTCATGTGAAACAGCTACAAGCTGTACTTGAAGGAAAAGATTGAAACCTGTTCAATCAAAAACATATATAAATGCTCAGTTTTTCATCCAGAAATGACAAGACGTCTAATTGTCACTCTCTCCTGACCTATATTTCTGCAGAGTATTAGCACTTCAACATCTACAGGCTCCACTAGAAAAGGACACACCCTCTCTGAAACAGTTATGGTGCAGCTTTTAGCTAAAGAGTCAGACAAACTCAGGATATGTTCAAGTAATCCTGCTACAGAGCAGGGTTGATTCACGGAGTAAGTTGTGGGGGTAAGTTAACTCAGGATAACTGAAACCGAAAACCCAGGATATGCACATAGTTACCCCAGAACTAACTCAGAACAGCTGAGCTGCCAGTAACAACAGGTGAGAGTGGCAGACTGAGTGGAAAAGTATTGATGAGCTGACTGAGGGAGGGATGAAGAATGACACAGGGAACACTGAGGAACTGAAGCACCACAGATAGTAAAATAAACAAAGACACATAGAACCAAAGACCCAAAAGACACAGATTATCACAGAAACAACCACACTCCACATGGTACTGTTAGAAGGCAGAAACAATGACCGTGTGCAGAGGACATGTATTACATACTGAACGGTATTGTTTTTTTTGTTTGTTTTTTTTAAGCAACTGAATTTCTGTTAATATTTCTGATACAAAATTGGAAGATTATATTAATCAACTTTATTTGTATAGCACATTTCAGCAACAAGGCAGTTCAAAGTGCTTTACATCAGTCTAAAAACTGTGAAATACAACTTTTTCATTAAATAAATTTGTGATTTTGCCTTTAGTCCAATATGATAAAATGCAGGACAAAGATTTTAGGCAAATAAAATAGTTTTGTGTTGACTAAATACATCAATGTAAAACCATGTAATAGTATAACAATAATGATTCCCCTCTTACCTTCTACTACACAGTTTGTTTAAGAAGAAGTCATGAGTGCAAAATAACAAATAAAGCATCAATGTCTCCATCTTCTTCCGTTCATCCATAGTCAGGTTGCGAAGGTAACAGGTTTAGGAGAGAAACCCAGACATCCCTCTCCCCAGCGAGACTTTCTAACTCTTCCTGGGAGACCCCAAGTTGTTCCCAAGCCAGAAAGGATACATAATCCCTCCAGAGTCCTGGGTCTTCCTCAGGGCCTCCCCCCCAAAAAACATTTTTCTAAATGAGACAGGCCAGAAAACCTCTAAAGGGGGGCCTCCAGGAGGCATTCTAATCAGATGAACCACTTCAACTGACTCCTTTTTATATAAAGGACTCTACTCTGAGCTCCCCCTGGATGACGGAGCTCCTCACCCTATCTCTAAGGCTGAGCCTGGCCACCCTATGAAGGAAGCTCATTTCAGCTGCTTGTATCCAGGATCTTGTTCTTTTCCTGATCCACGTCTCATGACCACAGGTGAGGGTTGTAACGTAGACAGACCAGTAAATCGAGAGCTTTGCCTTGGACTCAGCTCTTTCTTCACAACGACTGACTGAAGCAACGCCCTCATTACTGAAGATAAGGCCCCAATTTGTCAATCCATTTCCTGCTACCATCCTACCATCCCTCGTGAACAAGACACCCAGATACATAAACTTCTCTTGAAGCAGTGGAGCAACAATGTAATATAAATAAATGAGGAATAAATGTAATATTAATAACAATATATTAATATTATTACAAATATAAAAATGTCAGCAAGACAAAAAATACTTTCCACTGTACACGGACATAAAAAAGAGGAAGGGTTTCAGCTAATTTAATGTATAACTCAAACCACTGAGACTTTATTTTTCACTCTATTTCAGAAAAAATGAAGACCACAGTGCAAATAAAATGTAAACAAAGGTGTTGTCATACATGTAAAATGGGGGAAAATCTATGTAATTTACAGACAAACTGTACAACTTGACATGTATGTATCAATGTCATCACGCTAATTTCGATCCGATATCGATGCCCATCTTGGTATCTGTACTATCAATGCATAGATCAATACACCCACCCCTGCTTTCCATAATCCACTTCTCTTTGTCCCCTGCTGTGAAAATGTTTCCACACAGCTGATTAGAAATAAACAGGTCTTTAGACTCCTGTGATTCATCTGATTCTTGCATTGCTTTGGTGAAGAATGCTTTCGATAGCATTTTCTTCTAATACTTTTCTGTTGTGGCACTTAGCAAAACGCAAAAGAATGACAGTGAATGATTTCCTGGAAGTAATATATTCATCTGACTGCACAGATTGTGGAACCCTAAAGACAGTGATGGTTTGGTACAAATACATCATTACAAACATAGTGAACAGTGATGTATCTTTCAATAAATATCCACAAATTTTGTACAAATATCTTCACTTACTGCAGCCAACAGGTTCTGTTCAAAGTTCACGTTTACACTTGTCTGTTTCTAAAGTACACCAGATTTGCATGGACATCATTTGCAAACTTTGACTCCTGGGAATAAAGGAGCAGGAGGTATTTTCCTGTTTAATCTGTCACAAAAGTCAGATTTTTTGCTCAATTGCAGCAACACAGAACAGCAAGACAGCCAATCTTCCTGAAAGTTTTTTAGAGTCACTATAATTTTTCTGTACTTTATTATATTTTTAGCAACTCTGCAAGAATTTACTGTATCTCCGAAAGTTTTTATGGCTTTTCAGAGCTGAACATATCCATTTCCTAATTGGATTGGAAATAAAGGACACTGGTACCTTTAAACATTTTGGTGTCTTCCTATAGCCCTCCGCTGTTTTGAAGGCATCAATTACTTTAATTTTCAGAGTGCTTGGCCACCACTTAGAGGAGCACATTGCTGCTGATTGTTGAGGTAAGGTTTGTGGAAACAGGTCATTTATAAAGGTTTGACATCTCCATCACCTGGCCCTTTTAAAACTGCTAAAAAATAGAGACAATAAAAGATCTGTGGTGTTGTTATTGATTCTCCCATGGCAGCAGCAGTTCCCATCACATGTGGTCATATCAGACACTAAAAGGCCCAGAGAAGCAGATGTTTTTGAATAAAGCATGATAGCTGTAGGTTCTGTTTTTCATAGTGCTTCTCTTTGGCACGTTGCAGTATTGCTTGGAAACAACCTACTTTGAATGAGACATCACAGTCGGAAAGATATTTGCTGTTAGTCAAGAGGAGGTTGCTTGACCAACTTTTGTGTTTGATACCAGTGATCTTTTAGTTTATAGACTGACCTATGCAATACATGTGCCTCCTAGAAATCAAGAAAAATGATAACAAATATTTCTGATTGTGCAATATTTTACTCTCCAGTGACAGGCACGTTCAATAAACAGGCTACATATGCATCCCCAAGGACATAAACTCAAGGATTTATGGGTCAATAATCAGATGGGGGTGAAGACATCACCTGTCTCTTCAGTATTTATCTTCTAAAACAGCAGATTCTGCAGCTAAAGTTTCTGCAGGTAAAGAGCTGAACATAAAAAAGTCAAAAGCTGTAAAAGTCAGATTAAAGCACATGTCCAGTCTAACTTGTCCAGCATTTATCCCAGCCTTCAACATCACTGCTGTCACCTGAGTTTCACGTTTTAGTTTTTTTTTGTTTTTTGTCAGATATCTTGCACAGCTGGTGCTGAATGATGGATGACGTGAGGATTTGGATTATTGCGATGGGCAGAACCAGGGGCGAGCTTGTCACTCCCACGCTATATTTGGTAGGACAGCAGGAGGCTTGCAGGGAGACGGTCTAGTCTGATCGGCCTTGACAGTTTGCTCTCCCACTACGTCCGCTCTCTCAGACAACTCGGTCTGACGTGCACAGATGAGTGTGCACAAGCAAAGTGACACTCCGCACGGCTTCATGCGCTTGCCGAGGAGGCAGGGAGAAGACTGCGGAGGGTAAAACCTCCTGGGAAATCAGTGAACAGAAACAGACGAGTGTTTACAGTGACACCTCTTAAGTATTTATGGGCAGGGACAAAGCTGCAGGGCTGATGTGATGTTTTTAGAAAGCACAATGCAAAAGAATTATAAACCCTGCAGAGAAAAATACTAAAATGAGGAGTAAGAAAATATTTCACTAGTTTTTCTGATAATCTTGTTGTAACCATTTAATTATGGTATTTAGTAGCAAATGTCAAAGGTTGTTGACACAGTCTAAATGAGCATCTGTTGGATTTAGAGGGAAACTGGTGACAGATGAACTTCCTGCTTTTAGTTGGAAAATGTGAAACAATAAGTTCCTGCAAAGATTTGCATCCTAAACAATGACCATTGCAGAAGTAAAACACAAACATTTTACAAATTTTTTGCTTAACTTTCCTCTTGTGTCAACTTTGATCAAATTATATATTTTATCTCTGTAAAAATTTTAGTTTTTTGTTCTGGTTTATATGAAAGTCCATGTTTTGCACATTTACACACATATCAGTACACACAGGGCCGACCCTAGCCAATTTGGCACTCTAGGCAAGATTTGTGCAGTTTATCAAATCTCACTGCCAATTTACAAACATTCACATACTAAATTAAATAGTTTTATCATTGATATTGTCCTGATGCATCTCAGTAATCCAGGTACAAAAATCAAAAAGAAAAAATAAGTGGGTTCTCTGGACGGTTTCTTCCTTTAATGAAACATTTCGTCTCTCCTCCAAGAGACTTCTTCAGTCTGAGGAGTTTCAGGTGAACTCAGCCTTATAAGCACTGCCTCCACATGGAGGACAAACAGGTTGGTCACATGCAAAACAGGACCATCAGCCAAACGATAGGTCGTTAGTGCCTTGATTGGCTCTATTGTTCAAAGAGGGTCATGTGCTCCATCACCTGACTATCGTTAGGGCGCTGATTCACACCTTTGCTCACAGGGGACTGAGTCATACTTGCAATAACAGCATTGTAGGAGGAGGACAACTGAACATGAAGGCCTCCACCCCTGTTTAATGATGGATGTTTTTTCTTCACAAGAATGACTTCCTTTACTCCTCTCTCAAACCAACGTTCCTCTCTATCAAGGATGAGAACACCATCATCCCTGAAAGAGTGACCGCTGGCCTGTAGACGAGTGTAAACTGCAGAGTCCTGGCCTGTCAATGTAGCTCGTCTGTGCTGGCTCATTCTTTTAAACAGTTGCTGTTTTGTTTCCCCGATGTATAACTGATCACAGTCCTCCTGACACTTAACAGCATACACACTATTACTCTGTTTGTGCCGGGGAACTGGATCTTTGGGATGAACCAATCTTTGCCTTAATGTGTTTTGGGATTTGAAAGCCACTGGGACGTCATGTTTAGAGAATAAACAGCTCAGTTTCTCTGAAACTCCCACAACATACAGAATGACCACTGGTCTGGGTCTGAGGTCTTCATTTTCACCTGATGGTTGGCTGGAATCCTGTTTGGGTTTCTTGTCTGTTTTCAGGAAAGCCCAGTTAGGATAACCACACTGCTCCAGGGCCTGTCTTGTGTGTGATTTCTCCTTCTCCCTGGCTCCTGGGTTTGTGGGGACCCTTTCTGCTATGTGGTACAGAGTCCTGATGACTCCTAGATTGCATTATAACTGGACTGAATAAGCTGTGATTCAGTTTGAAATTTATTTGAATGAATATGTTATTTATGTTGTACAGTGTTCTGAGATGATCTTTGTTGGATACTGTTGCTATATAAAAAATTCATTTGCATAACTGAATGATTTATAGGTCACAGTTAATTGGTTTAAGAAAACATAACAACAACAAAACAATCTGAAACTGATTAGGTATTGAACTAAAACTGAGTGAAAAAGCCCCAAAAGTCTTAAGAAATTTTGAAAGACCTTTAGAAACATGAAAAAAAATCTGAAGTTTTTGCAGTTAGTAATATTGTAATATATTATAACGTGAAAAAGCAATTCTTTGAGTCATTGTGGTGTCTATGACATTCAGAACAATGATCAGAGGTGTCAAAAGTCTTTAAATTCAGTACTCAGGTAGAGATACTAGGGTTTAAAAAGACTTCTGTTTGAAATATCAACTCCAGCTTTTTTCTAATGTAAGTGTAAAATTATTGGGTTTAAAACTTCTTAAAAAAAAAAAAGAAAAAGTAATGTAAAGTAAAGTAAAAAAAGTGAAAAATAGGCCTATATTGCACCCCCCTTCCCCCCCAAAAGAAATTCCAAAAAGCAAGCAATGACTATAATGTGTATTAAAAATGTTGATGTGGAAAAATTCAGACATATTAGGCTGTTTGATCTGCATATATATCTGTGCCACAGTCATCTTCATAGCCTACATACATCCTTAAAGATAACATGAAGTATGTCACGTGCAGGTGTGAAGGAAAATCTGATAGGTTGTTGATTATATGTTACTTCTCATTAGTGTTGGGCAAAATCATATACGTTATAGATAATTTTTTTCGCACTTGACGATTAATACAATTAATGCTGCAAGGCAGACTGACTGGAGGTTCAGTGCGCTCGGTGCTCCTTTCCACTTCAAATATGACAAACATTAAAAAAAAAAAAAGTTCTGTGATTTATTGATCATAACTCTTGTTTTACTTGGCCTATCAACACAATTTAAAAATTGATGTATAGCCTGAAGTTTGTACTTTTGACACAATTTGAACCACCAAGCAATATACCTGTTTTTTAACCAAAGAACATGAGTGTGTTGCTTTGAATTTACTCAACTCAGTTAAGTGGAACCAGTTGACATAACATGGTTAAGTAAATCCAACATTTCATTTTTAGAGTGCACACTCAAATTAACATTATCTAGATATATACCTGAATGTTGCTGTTTTCTTTTTTGAATGAGGACAAGATGAAATTAATTAAAATACTCCTTACATTTTATAAATCTAAGCAAAAAATCAGCTGATTAAGAGTCACTCCAGTAAGGTATAGACTTAAGTAAGGTAACAACGTATTTGTAGTTTGTTACTTGACACCCCTGACAATGATTAAAGCTATCATTAGGTTATTTTTTTAATTCCAGCCTGAACTCCTCTTTTCCTGCAGGTCTTGGATGGAGTTCAAACGTTAATTTCTGTCCTGCAGGAAGGTCAGGTGTGCTGAAGCATGGATAAGACAGAGGCATCAGCAGCCCGGTTGTTTCAAAGAATGAGCCGGGAGTTATACAACAAGCAGCCTTCTCCAGTAATCCATCATGTTTCAGGGACAGACAGGCAGAGTGCACTTTGTGTCTGGATCCACAGCATGTTCACATGTGGAACAGAGGCTCTTACAGAACGTCTCAGTGTGGCTATTATCCAGACTGACCTTCGTCTCCCATTTCCCCCCATCAAGGGAGCTTAGCAAGACAGGATTACAACCAATTACAAGCCTCCCCAGAGAGCATGAAAACAGGACCGAGGATCATCTATTTATTGTGTGTGACCCAGCAGATGGAGGATGGTCATTTAACATTTAATCAACTCCAAGAACCGGAGGATCAAAACTGAACAATTCCTGACAGAGAATACGTGTAACAGATTAGGAGCTATTACCCACTGAGCACACAAACTGCATTCAAAGTTATGGTTACTTCTTTGTACAAAAATAATTTAAAACACAGCAGCAGATAATAAAACATGATAATTTTACATTGTAAGTTGTTTGATTGGGAATCGTAAGTTAGGCACTGACCAAAGATGTCACAAACTTTATAAAGCTGATCAGTTTATTGGATTTTAGTTTACTGCTCTGTTATATTATATTCAACATACAATAACAGCAAATAATGAGCCTTTCATTCTTATCACACAAGGTGAGCTTTTAGAAATGATTCTGTTTCTATGAGGACAAAAACAGTTGCTAAGTTTATAACTCAAGTTCTTTTAAAGTACATAATAATTTCAACATCTTCCGGGATTAAAACAAAGATCAGTAAGAAATTCTTCACATGTCCTCTATATGTTCCTCTGTTGCTGAACATCACAAAATAACACTGATTCACTATTTAAGACGCATTTCTCTAATCCTTAGCTGTTTGTGTGGAAGAGATTTGCTGTCTTATGTAACACGCTGGTGAAAGCAAATTTCCCTCCCCCTCACATTTTCTTTTTGTTTTTGCTTTTTGTTCAGTTTAGTCAATTATTTGTTTGGAGTTTGTTAATAGATTAACTTTACTTTCACTGGTAATGTTATGGCCCTCTTTACACAAGAAGAAAATACGATGTTATTGTGTCACATCCACTCACACACTGAAGAGTCCTTGTTGTTCAGCCTAAATGTAGGTCACATTTACAGAAGAGGAACACTTCTTCTCTCAAAGTGCATCTGAGTTGAAGTTTTAGAAGCTTCATGTATGAAACTGTATTAAATGATTCACAAAGTAGATCCTTTAGCTCCAAAAAAGCTGAGAACAATAGGTTTGAATACATTTTGTATAGGATTAATTAATTAAGTTCATTTCCTATACATTGCACAGATGTTTATTTGTCACGGTTTAAAAATTTGTTTTTATCTTTTGCTGTTTAATCTATATTTTACTTTTTGTGGTTTTATTTTCCTGATAATTTGGACATAAACATTGACGTATTACTGTAATATTCATTTTGCCAATTCAAATCGTGAAGTAATTGATATAAGAATTGTAAAATTGTGACGAAGGTTTGATGCATGGTGTGTGTTGATGAATTGTTTCTGATGACTCTAAATAACATGATTCTCTTAATGAAGCTTTACATCACAAACACAGACAGATTTGTATTTGTGTGTGGATCAATCTGTTCTTTGTAGATTTGAATTCTAATCAAAACCAGAGAATTAAGAGTGAGTCCGTCCACTGTTAGCATCTGTGACAACATGGAGGAGCAAAAACGACACCCATACAGGGCATCGGCTCACAGCCTTCATAGCAACTATTAGATTAACAGCAAGCCCAACTGGATCTGCTTCATGAATTATCTGTAACCTTTTTACAATAAATTAATAACTATATTAATTTTATTAAACAGTCATGTAAAACATTTTCTGTCTTTCTTCTGTTGGTTCATCCATAACACAGCTTTATGGCATTTTTACATACATCAGATAGCTCATATACACTAATAATATTTTTGTTCATAAAGTGTTATTATTAATAATTTGTACAATTTTTACATAACCAGTTTTTTCAATATGTACAATAATGCTAAATCCAAACATTTGTCCCGTATGTTTATGGCCTGTTACGCTCCAGCTATATTGTAAACCTACATGATCGTAACACAGAGAAAAAGATCCAGCAAATTTTACCCAGCAGTTTTCTCTGAATTCAAATGAGATGTCCAAGCATGACTCTTATTATCTTGTCCTGTGATGAAAAGCAGACATAACCATCACTCATCCAGTGGGTTCTTTTATCCTTCCTCCTCCTCCTCTTCACACTCACAGCTCTTTTATCAGTCAGAGCCGTTCTGAATACTGGTTTTAGATCTTTTTCATCTTTATTTTTGCTGCTGTCTTTGTTGTCTTCTTTACAAATGGCCTGGTGATTGTGTCTGAGGTTGGAGCGAACAAGGCCTTCTGAGTAACGCTGGGCTCGACTGCTCTGAGTGACTCTCGTGTGTCTGTATTCTCACAGGAAGGTGTGTTGAAGTGAAGCGCTGTTCAATCTGCCAAAGTCAGGCAGCAGAAAGAGGACCAGGCACACCTGTACCCTCACCTGGAGTTCTCAGAAGTGGAGCGGTGTATCTGTGCTGTCAGGAGGTGTTTGCGCTCACGTCCCTGTCTGCATCCACGTGTCACACACACACACACACACACACCCACACACACACACGACACACTTCAGAAACGAACTGTCTGTTGCCCCTGCTGCCTATCTGCTCTGCCTTTCACAGCCTCATTCATCTTACTCACACCCTAGTTGGTGGACGGATCCACACGGTTAAACATCAGGCCAGGATGTGACACTGAACACAACAAAGGCCCCAAGCTTTAGAAACTTCACTGTTGTTTCTCTTTAAACTACAAAATTATAGATTTTTTTTAGCTTATGGGTCAGCATACTCTTATATTTTATTGACAAAAACATAAGGGAAGTACTCACCAAATGCTTCTGGCCTTGGAGAATGTCTTGTCCACTCTGAAAAATAACACAAAACATAAACTATTTTAGTTTTAAAACTCCAAATTTTATTTTTTTCAAGAGTATCACTCTAAAATGAACTCATTGTGATTATATATGGGGCTTATTTTTAAAAAATTGCTTATGAAACTGATTTTGAATCCAATTTAATGATAGCTGGAAGACAACAGCATGATAAATATAATGTTTTGTTCAGAAATATTTCCCTTACGCTCCTTTGCTTGAAATCTTGATTTAGAAACAAGTAATATTGCAGAGGATAGTTGGACACCCTTTCCGTTCTGCAAAAAGCCCAGTGAAACGAGAGAGGGCGGTTACACAGGAAGCTAGATTGCCCTGAAATAACTCCTGCCATCTGTTGAAGCAGCATTTCCAAGGATGAAAGGATGATTACGAGCCTGATTTTCTTGGAGACAAAATGAATCTTATCCTGGTTTGGATCCTTGTTATGTCATTACTGAGTGTCAGTCGAAATAAAAAAAAGTATCATCTGCTCCCAAATCAGGCCGTATAGCTCATCCTACTGATTGCTTCTCTTCCCTTCCTGTCCCGTTTCTTCTTACGAGCAAACACACTGCTGCGATGCGCTCAGGTAAATTTGTCAGTGTGCTCCTGAAGGTAACGTAACGTTTGAAAGTTTAAACCTCTGCTATGATCTGCCTCTGAAAATCAGGTCAGATGAATCAGTGTCCTTCTTCAGGTCCTTGTTTAAAACATATCCTCATCTGACAGCCTGCTCTGGGTTTTTTCAAGTTTAATTTTCTTTTCAGGTGTTTTTCTCCCCACATTGTTCTTTTTCCAATCTAAAACATGTTTTATCATCAACATAAAGGTTTTTTTTGGCCACACTGTGGGAGTAAAACCCTGGATCTAGACAAAACTTGTTTTAACTTTCTTTATGAGGATTTTTCAACATGAATGGCAAAAGTCCTTGCTTGGATCTTGTTTCTCTCATTTGTTAACAAAATCAGGGCACATGCACACTCACACTCATTTGTGAATCATACAGTCATGACAAAAAAAGTCCACCCAAAGAAAAGGGTAGATTTGAGTTTGTGCCTCAAGTGGAGGAGTTCAAGTATCTCAGGGTTTTGTTCAATATTTGATAGACGGATCGGTGCAGCTTTTGCAGTATTGTGGACTCTGTACTGGTCTGTTGTGGTGAAGGGGGAGCTGAACTGTAAGGCAAAACTCTGTTTACCGGTCAGTCTACATTCCTACCCTCACCTAGGGTCACAAACTTTGGGAAGTGATCAAAAGAACAACATGGCAGATAGCCATTGAAATTAGTTTTATCTGCAGGGTAGCTGGACTCACCCTTACTGATAGGAAGTTAAGTTATCTGGGAGGGACTCAGAGTAGAGCCGCTGCTCCCCCACATTGAGAGAAGCCAGTTCAGGTGGTTTGGGCATCTTGTAAAGATGCCTCCTGTATGCCTCCCTAGAGATGTGCTTCAGGCATGTCCGACTGAGAGAAGACCCCGAGGAAGACCCAGGACACGCTGGAGAGATTATGTCACTCGGCTGGCCTGGGAACGCCTTGAAATCCTTCCAGAAGAGCTGGAAGAGGTGGCTGGGTAAACAGAGGTCTAGGGCCAAGCTGCTGCCCCAGCGACCCGACTCTGGAACAAGGGGTTTTATGTAACAGGTTATAATAAAAAAAAAAAGATCTGATCTTCACCAGGTTCTACAATTAATTCAAATTACCTTCAAGTCTACAAAATCACACACCAGATTCCACCATGTTGTTATCCGTCTATTATATTTGCCCACTTCTTCCTTTCAGGGTCATGGGTGTCACTGGTGCCCATATCCAGCAGTCACTGTGTGAGGGGCAGGGGACACCCTGGACAGGTCACCAGTCCGTCACAGGGACACATGGAGACAGGCAGCCATTCACTTTCTCACTCATACTAAGAAATGATTTAGTCACCAATTAGCCTAACATACATGTTTTAGGTCTGTGGGAGGAAACCAGAGTACATGGAGAAAACCCACACATGCACAGAGAGAACATGTAAACTTGACCCAAAAAGGTCCCAAGCTGGGATTCAGAAAAATTCCAAAAGACTCTGAAACTTTCTCACTGGGAGGTTACAGCTTTTCCAGCTGAGCTACAGTGTCACCCTTGTGTTATTATTTATAGGTGGAAAAAGCAAAAAAAAAAAATTACTTTTCTTTTTCTAAGTCCACTCTTGCCTCTTCAGTAGGATTTTAGGGAAAGTATAAGTCAGGTGCAGCTGGTCAAATACATTGATTAATCTGATCAACATCAGCATGATCACCTCTATAAAAGCAGAAGTTCTGACAGTTTGTTACCTTTGAGCAGGGGTGCCCAAACATTTTCCCTTAGAGGGCCAAAATTAAAATCAATCTGAGGGCTGCGGGCCAAATGTTATAATATAATACATGACTTGCAAGTACTACTTAAGTAAAGTTGTTTTGTTTTTTTTATGATTAAGCTAGCAGCCAGCACGGTTGCCCATATTCTTTTGTTTGTTTGTTTCAGCCAATGAACATGGAGAAAAATTAACGTATGCTCGGGCAGCAAAGGCTCATGGGACTTTTCATAATTTAAAATTTGAGTATATGTGGTCTTATAAGGTGTGCAAATCGAGATATGGGCTTAAATTTAATCTAAATGTATCATGTAGTTACTTGTATTTTATATTTAATCTTAACATAATTCAAAGATAAAGTGAGTACCATGAGTTATAACTATATGTATAGTTGAACCAATGGTTGAAAAGACGAAATGGAAATATAGTATTTCTACATAAAACAGGAAATTACAATCTAGTAACCAGGATAACTGATGGTGGGCCAATCTTGCCCATGTTGGGCACCTCTGCCTTGGAGCCTGCAGGTGTGTGTTGAAACAACGCCAAGCAGAAAGACAAAAACAATGACCGTAAAAAAAACAGCTATTGCTGCCTATTAATCACATAAAGATTAAAGGTCATTTCCAAACAACTTTAAGTTTATTATTCTACAAAGAGGAAGATATTCCCAAATGGAAAACTATTAAGATAGCTGCCAGTCTTCCCAGGAAAGAGTGTCCCAGCATTTTTACCCCAAGGTCAGACCATGCGTTACTGTAGTGCAAAGGTTAAAGTTCATGACAGAAAAATCAGAAAAAGACTGATTAACTGTCTCGCCTTGGAGAAAGTCTTGCTTCTCAAAACAAAATGACACCACTTGGGTTTGCAACGTTACATCTGAATGAACCTTGAGGTTTCTAAAATAATAATCCATAATGTTGATGGTTTGGAACCTGGGAACCTCACAGAGTCAAACAAGAACTCCTCTGTAAACCAAAGGCCATCAAGTCCGACAGCTGAAGCTTGGACCAAACTGGCCCATGATGCAACAGGACAACAATCCCGAGCAACAGAATGATTGAAAATGAAAATAATCAGAGTGGCTCAGTCAAAGCTCAAACATCAGCCTGACTGAAACTCTTTGATGGGAATTTAAGAAAGCTGCAGAGAAACAAATGTATTCAAACTTCAATAAACTGAAACAATGTTGTAAAGAAGAGTGGGCCACACAGCTTTTCCATTTTTAGATTTTTGTTTAATAAAAAATCTAATGTGTGGTTTTGTATACTTGAGGTTAGATTTAAATAAATTTCGAATAATTTTAGGACATTTTCATAATGTCCTGATGTATAAAATCTGCAAACAAAATGAGGTGAACTTTTTTCCCCCATTACTTTAAACTCTTCCCTGACATAATCTTAACATTCAGTTTACTATTTTTATGTGGTAAGCCATTATTTTTTGTAAAGCATGTTGTTGTGCCATGATTGTTTTTATTTTCTAAGTTTTGGAAACAGTTGTGTATGTTGATAAGAACTGCACTAACAGCAGATATTTAATGGTGACGTTCTTTCTCTGTAGGCTGTAAACAGAACCATCATGAGGTGTGAGCAAAAGCTTTAGATGAAAATGTAGCAACTACCTTCTGCCTGTAGATGGCACTGTGTGTGCAGAAGATACAAATATCTGATGTGTAGTAAATGCAATTTGTTGTGTTTTACGTTTTGTGTCTCTGAACGATGAAAAAGCCATTGAAAATGAGATTATAAAAACATACAACAGGATTTTTGGTGGGATGCAGACCTTAACTGAACATAAGAACCTCTCTGGGTTCATGATGCTTGTGACTCATGGCTGCTGTAACAGCTGGCAGAAAAGTTTTTATTCTAGTCTTTGCATCCCAGTCCCAGTTTTGTCCCAGTCACGACAGCTCAACACCAAATAATAAGAAAAAGCCTATAAAACAAAAAGCATCAAGACTGTTAAAAAGAGTTTATGTAAAGAAAATGGATGGATGGATGGACAGACCCCCCCCCCCCCACACACACACACACACACACACGTGTTGTACTCCTTTAATAAGCTGGGTTTGTGTGTGTTTGCAGTGAAGCTACAGAGTTCTGAGATGTGCTGACATGATTAGTGTGCATGAGACAGCAAACCCCAAAGGATCCAATAACTTTTGCTGGTTTTAGACAAAAATAAAGAGGGCAGAGCTATAGATGTTTCATAACACACCAAACCTGTCAATTATTACAAAATACAAGACAAATTCAGGATTCAGCATTTAAACCTGTTCATATAAGATATTTTCCACTTGTCTCAGTAAAATAAATTATTAGAATAGAGCAGTTGTTTTTATTATTAATATTAGGGTATTTTGAAGAGAGTAGTGGACAAGATTTTTCATTATGTTTATTATCAAATCATTCTGTTTTTGTTCCCTTTAACAAAAGAACAGACTTGTTTGTTTCTACAAATGTCATGTTTTTGCTGATTTTTGGAACTCTGACTAGCTCTGATCTTTTATATTGAAGGTCTGTTTGCTGGCAGATTTGTGCCATTTGATTACAGAGATTTTTGTGTTGTGGGCTAAATGTAATTTAAATATAGTCTAGATGGAAGTTATTTTATTAAAACAAAGCACATTTACCCATCCAGACACAAAAGTTTTTTGTGTAGTCAGACCACAAAAAACTTTTGTTTCTTTCTCTCTTTCATTAAAAAACTTTGTCTTGAACAGAACTTCAGAAGCTTTTTGAATGTTTTTCTTTCAAAATGGTAGAAAAAAATGAGTGTTTTGAGAGAACTTGACATGTGGACTCGAGGGTGGCTAAAATTTGAACTACTGACTTTCAAATTGGTAAACAACCCCTCTTCCTGGTGAACCACAGTCGCCCCATTGATATTAGTCATTGGTTAAATCATGATCTGATCTGATGGCCATAGTGAGGAAACACACCAATTATTTCAGTTCATTATGCAGATGAAGCTAAACATCTGAATTGTTTTTATTTTACAAGAAGGCATTCAAAAGTTGAGATGTTTCAGAGGAAGTAAAACAATAATAAAGGATTAAAAAGACTTTGATTAATTCAACAAACAAATTTTAAGTTGACCACAAGAAATCCCCAAAGAACGAGAATTAAAACCAAAAGTAAAAAGTCACTTCTTCTTTTTAATGAGAAATTCTCAAAAGATAAATGAAAGTTTAAAGCTTCCTCCTTCTGAGAAAACAGAGTTACTTATAAGAAACAGGCTGCAGGGGGTTTATTTGTTTACTGTAGCAGGTTGTTGCCTGATTTCCCTCTGAACAGAATATCGCTCATTAATAATGACCCAAGGCCTCCATGTGACCCAAAAAGACTCGAAGATAGAAAATGTGGCTCTACTGGTGAACTTTTCAGTGTTCAGCGACACGTGTGAGCAGATAAATCAGAACTCCACCTTAAGTGGAAAGCACTCTGGTCTTTAAAAGAGTGGTAAGAAAGTTATGAGGAGGGGGATGCCTGTTTTCTTTCTGCATCTCCAAGAAAAACATTTTCTGAAACTCATCCTGTGCCGCTCATCCATTCTCAGGTTTCAGGGAATTTCCATGAAATGAACTCAGACGGGGTGTGTCGAGATGATTAAATTAGGGCTCTAAACTGAATAACTAAAAGCAATACAAGATTTTTGAGATAAAACATAACCCCGGCAAAGAAAGAGAACATAATACCAAACAGCTGAGACTTTCTGACAACCAACTGCGACTGAGAGGATGCAGCTGCAACAATCACATGTCAACATATTTCAAGTTTACTTATATTGTCTTCCTATTTTCTAAAGAACTTTTTGCTGTGTTGATTTGAGGTACAGATAAGGAAAATAAATAATATAAAAGAGACAGGAGAATTAGCCTTTAAAGGAGGTATTGTGTATTTTCCAGGAACATAGTTTCTTTATCACAATCAAGTAACTATGTTACCTTCAGTTGTTATGAAAATGATATATAAAAAATAAATTAGACTTTGCATCATAGTCTAGCTGAACACCTTGAAATTGGCCTCTGTATCTTCAAGAACCCCTACCGTTTCTGACACTCCCACTTCAGCACATTTTCAAGCAATGCTTCAGGGGAGGGGTACTGTGTGGGGCGGGAGCTCCGCTGTAAATTGAGCTCCAGGGAGGAGCTTTGTGTAAAGAGGCGGAGCTTTGTACCAGGAAGTGTTTAAGCAGCTCCACATGGTAGCTGCACGAGATCCATTTCCCAAACATGCATGGATGAGTAAAAGCAGCACAGTGGGTATGTTTTTTTTGAGGGAATGATATTATAACATTATATTAAGTTTTAAAATGTCAATTGTGTAACCCCCCCCCCCCCCCCCAAACATTTCAACATTCATCCAAACATTTTCTGAAGTTTTTGCAACTTTTCAGTTAGAAATTACTCTGCTTGTAGTTAAGTATAATATTGTTTACAGTATTTTACTTTATTAAAAACAATGATCAGTGGTGAAGCAGTGATAATGTTTCTGCCCGTGTCTGTATGTGTTTGTCAATATTATTAGAAAAATGTGTCAAGAACCACTGCACATATTTGTCTGTTACTCAGAAAGTAAACACGTGACACACTTCTATAGATGAATAACTTTTGTAGTCAAGATGGCCGCGACTTTAACAAAGACAATAATTAGTTTACCTCAGTCATTTTTATAGCTATTGAGCTAAAATGTGTAATGTGGTAGTTCAGAGTCAAACACTTAAAGATGAGGTAAAAGTTTGGTTTTATAACTGCCTTGAAATAGCCAATTCTGCCTGATTGTTAGCAAAATATTATTTGAACTGGATAAATTTAGATGAAACCTTTACAAAATGTGCATTGGATGCACATAACCTTTGGATTCAATTCGAGATGGTCACTACGGCCAACAGCTATTAGGAAACACAAAAACACTAAAATGGCTAAAACTCATTAATTAAATAAACTAAGTTTAAAATCTTGTAGTAAATGATCATAATCCCAGAACTTATTTTTTAACTTAGTAATTAGTTAATTAGGTAATTAGTCGGCGTCAACCTTATCAGGACGTTAGCAAAATATCTCATGAACCCCTGGATGGATCATAATGAACACAATGATGACTAACACAACGCATGCACAGAAAAAAATATATAATAATAATAACAATAAGAAGAAGAAGAAGAAGTAAAATGCCCTCACTAGGGTGGATGAAAGGAGGCAAAAATAATTTTTTTTATTTTTTAAAATGAAGTTCATTCAACAAAGCAAGCTCCACTGAGATCACAGATCTATTTTTCAAGGAAGGCCTGGGCCTGAAGGCAGCCTAAACCTGTAGTGGTCTGTGGGTTGAAACCGGAGAAAACCCATGCAAACACGAGGAGAACATGCAAACTCCATACAGAAAGGGGCCCAGGTCCAAATCAGGGATTAAACAGGGACCTTCTTGCTGTGAGGCAACATTGCTAACCGCTAATCTGTTGTGCTATTTTTTAAGGCATTTGTAAAGATCAACCAATTTTTTACACTTTAGTCAAAGTCAATTTATTATCAAATGTGCATAATGTACAGCACATACACAGGATTGAGATTATGTTACTCTCAGACCCTGGTGCAATAAACATCAAAAGTAGCATTTAAAATAGAAACCTATTGCTAAACTAATTAGAACTCGAAACATGATGAAGTGTGTGCATAAAGGTTCCCTGTATCAGCATCAGAATTAAAGTGCCTCACAGCAAGTAGGGCCTAGATTTGATCCCTGGTTCGGACCTGGGGTCTTTCTGTGTGGAGTTCACATGTTCTCCTTGTGCATGTGTGGGTTTTCTCCGGGTACTCCAGTTTCCTCCCACAGACCAAAACCATGTACAATAGGTTGCCTTCAGGCCCAGGCCTCCCCTGTAAAAAAGATCTGTGATCTCAATGGGACTTGCCTGGTTAAATAAAGGTTAATAAATAAATAAGTGACATATGCATTAATGTATATTTACAGTGTATGTACATATTATATGCATGATGTTCCTGATTGGCATAAGAGTAAAGTGATATATGTAGTCAGTTAATATTTATGATTATTTATTCTAATAAATAAATCATATGTTTCTATTTTTAAAGTCACCAAAGAGAGGAATTACAAGTATGGTCAGGTACTCCATAATTACTTGTAAAATTGTTTTTGACGTTTCCTTTTTGCTCTCTGCATGGTATCAACCACCAACTGGTTGTCATGGAAACAAACAGCCGCCACAGATAAGAAGGCTAAAGATGAGCCTCAGAAACTCCACGCTGTGTCAGTGGCTGTGACACATGACAAGGACTTAATTCAACTGAATCTGGCTTCAGCTGCAGCTCGTGACTTCCCCCTCCTTCTTTTCCTGCAAAACTTTAAAACATTTTCTTTAGTCTGAGAATTAGCTGAGGCTTGTAGTGTGTCAAGTCAGCAAGTAGGTCAGCAGACGAGGATGAGGAGTGAGTCCAGGAAAAAAATCCAGCTTAAAGCAAACAACTTGGTATCCTGCCACAAATCTGCTTCAGTTATATGTTCTTACAATATATTCTGAAACTGAGATAACTCTCTTTGTGTTTCTGTGTAATAAAGTGATGTTGAGTAATGTGCACTGTCCCCATAAATAAATAAATGAATTCAAACTTAATAAACATTTTCAACTTTGCAAGATCCAGTTTCCTCCAACTAAGACATCTTAAAAGGCTTTGTACTATAAGAGCATCAATCAGTTGGTAAACAAATCATCCTGATATCTTGAATTGATGTTTTTTTTATCACCAGATCAAATTGAGATTCAAACACCAGCTATAATGAAAAATTAGGGTAATATTAAGGATAAGATATATCTTGCAGAGAGATGAGGTAAAATATCTAAGGCTCTCTGACTGTGGCAAGCCCTTTTAGCATAAAATCACATTCACGATACTTACATTCCAGATATCTGAAATTGAATGATGACTAGTCATGTTTCTTATTTAAGACATCTCTAATTATATTCTGATCAGTCAAAATACCTATTTGAGATATCTCTAATTACATTTTGACTAGTTTAAATGACAACAGATTCACCATTGAGGTCTATGGAGGCTTCAATTCAAGATATCTTTGAAGGAATTTTGGCTAGGGAAAAATACAATTCGAGATATCTCTAAGTTAGCTTTGACTAGTCATTATTTGCTTTCAATATCTAATTTTTAATTCTGAATAGTCATAATTCCTATTAAAGATATCTTAAATGACATCATTTGTTAGGATGTGAAGCAGGAAAAAATCCAGGTTGTCTTTAATTTAAAGCAAAAGAGGCTGACAGGCAGCTCAAAACACTCATTTGACTTGGAACAATGAGCCTCATGCAAGAACATTTTTGTATTCTTATCCTAAATTTCTCTTACTTTTTTCTTACGAACATGCCACGTCAGATTCAACAAATGCTTCTATCTTCAGGAAAAGTGTGTAAATGAGCAGCGTAAACATGATGAATGTGTATTCAGGTGCTCGTGTGCGAGGAGAGGAGATAAACATATTTACCACCCCAAAAACACCATATAAGGCTACGCTTCCTGCCCCACATACCAGGAAGTGTTTGTTCATGAAAATGACAGTGAAAAGCAAAAAAAAAACTTCACCACCTTGGAGAAAATAGCATAGCTGATGTGCTGAATAAATCTCAACAAAACAAAATTTGATAAAAAAAAAAAAAATAATCTATAAAGCTCATTATATACAGAGACAAATTAAACTTCAATTAATGCAGAATTTAAGTTGGTTTGTAGTTTGAGATCTTCATCAGCCAATTTATTTTAATTTAAACAATTGATATCGTTAGTCTAGATTAATACATTTAAAATTCTAATTCTAATTCAAGCAGAATATTGTCAACATAATTATGGAGTGTGATTTATTTTCAACTCAAAATATCTTCAAACTAACATAATATAAAGTTATTAGTGAAGAAAATCCGTCTGGATAACAACAGACTGACTGCACGTAAAATATACCACAGGTCTGGACCACACGGGAATTTTGTTTGTATCTGAAAAAAAATCTTGGAGAGAAAAAAAGTACAAAAACAAAAAAATGAAATCACCTTGCGATACTGCCACATTATGTCCATGAGAAGTGGATGAAAACCTTAGTCAGAAGCTACATTTTAATATTTTCTTTCATATTCTTGTAAAACTAACTTTCTAAGGTCAGTTTGTGCAGAACTAATGAAGCCTGTCATTACAACACCCCTCAATTTAAGACCTCCTGGAGGTAAAACATTACTGCCATTATTTATTTATTATTAATCGAGTCTGTCGGGCCCTCAAGAACAACCTCACAGTTTGACCTTACAACTAATTTAATGACAAACTGTTCATTTAACTAAGTGATCGTCACACACAAGCCTTCAGGAAGGACTGTTGTAGCCTTGAGTAGACAAAATATTCAAAATATATGAATAATAATAAGAAACAAAAATTACAGGCAGCTGTTATCTACAAAGAACATCTGAAAAAAAAAAATCCTAAGAATGGATTTCACGCCGTTTTGAATTGAGCGACACACTTAAGTTAAAATTAATTTAAAATGCAGCACCGGAAAAAAAAATATTTCCCTGCTATCAGCACAAAGCATGCACGTTCAGATTTTCTCTAACCCAATGAGCCTAAACTAATTAAAATCTATATCTTGAAATGTTTGTAACGGGGGAAAATTACAATACATGGGAGTGAAGACAAGACAAAAAAAAAAAAAGCATGATTATGAATCTACTGTGTTTTCTCTCAAACATGTTGAGAATTTTAAAACGAGGCTCCTGAAGTTCTCAACAATATTGAGCTGCGGTCAAACAGGTCAGCGTTAAAGCAGGGCCTCTTCTCAGCGTGTGGGAAGTAAACGCTGCAAAACATTTACTGCCACCTTCAGTCACCGTCTCACTCAGAGTTCTGGGTGTTATGTTGCAGCTGCTACAAATGTAAAAGGAAAATAAAGTCCAGAGCAAATGTAGCCCACATTCAGATTTTTATGTGCCACCCTTCTATGTTATCAATATTTTAGGACTCCAATGCGTAGCGGAAACGGCTCTACAGCATTTAAAGATCCAACAGATACCACTCAGTTCTTTACCTTGAGAAGATAGTCAGATGGATTTTTCTTCAAGTATGTATCCAAGTAGGAACGGATCATCTCCAGTAGGCGGTCGAAGCTGAAGCTCATGAGAAATGGGTCATAAGTTTCCATCTTCGTCACGACAGTTGACAGCTTAACTCTTAAGCTCTGTTACAGAAAGGTTAGATATCAAGCTTATAAAATCTATTATCTTGGGCTAGACAACTGTAAAAGAACAGCCATTTGTCTTTGAAAACAAAAGACAGAAAAACATATAGACCTTTGGACACTTCTGGGATTTTTCAAACCACTTGAGGGCAGAGGAGGCAGAGGATTTTTGGCCTTTTTCCAGGCAGACAGCCACAGTCTAGAGACAGGGCAAATGTTTTAGATTCAAAATGAGAACTACACCAAAAAGCAAGACTTAACCAAGAAATTACAATTAATCTTGTTAATTGCATCTGGACAGGACGACAAAACCAAATTTCTTTAATTCTATTGTGCATTTCCTCCCTTAAAACATATGACAAGAAAGAACAAGTCAAAGTACTTCAGATTTACCTGGACAAGCAAAAGATTTTCAATGTTTTTGAATAAACTTTCATCATCGACAAAGTGTTCTAGGTCCCACCATACTTTGGTAGCGGACATCAGAGGCATCAAATCCTCGTCTTCATCAAACTCGACATCTGGAGAAAAGTGACTTAATACTGTTTGTGTTGATTTTGACAAGTGGCAGACCTTAAATGGTGAAACACACTGGAGTAATAACTAGTAGAATAACATTGAGTTTATAAACAGGCCATTTTAACCTAAGATTGGCTTCTTCTGACTTTCTGTAATTACATTCTAGATATCTAATAAAGAGTTGTGACAAGGAACAACTACATTTTGACAGTCCTGAATGATATCTGTATTTACATTCTGACTGGTCAGAAGAACATTATTTATACTAGTCAGAATGTAATTAGTATTTCATATAGGTATTTTTGACAAATCAAAAACATAATTAAAAGATATCCTAAATAACTAATACGTCTAGTCATAAACCAATTTCATATCTGGAATGCAACTGTGGTAAAGTCGATTTTATGTTAAAATGGCCTGCCAAACCGATGTACAATATTGTACAAGTATGAAACTAAAGGATAATCTAGATTATAGAATAAGATTTTTTTCCACTTCTGTCTGCAAGAACTTACCCAACTCTTTCCCATACATGACTCTTGTAAGGAAGGCACATATGAATAGCTTCTCTTTATGGACAGCTCCTTGAAGAGATTCATCCTGAGCAACGGCTGAGGAAAAACATTAATAAATCAAACAGACAACCTCTTTTTTTCTTTCCTATATGGCCTAGTTTGTCCACAAAACGCTGAAAATAAATAACCATATGGGACTGGCTTTTATATATATATAATTTCCCTCTGGGATCAATGTAGTTTTGAATTTGAATATCTTAGGAACTACCTACCGTTGTTATTGTAGCTACTCGGGTTATTTTAGGAGAAGCACAGCAAAGTTTTGTTATGATCACATCTTTCAACTGAAATTAACCAGCTATTTTTATGATATCTTTCATAAATATTTACTCTGTGTCCTTTTAGTCACTCAGACAACAAATAATAGTTTTATTTGTAACGGTTTTAAAAGCCGATAAAACGTACAGAAACTTATCACACTTTGAACCGTTGTTTTGCTTGATTTAAAACACCTGAAAGTGTTTCGTTAGTCGAGTTAGAAAATGTACCTAAATTATCCGGAGTAGATACTGATGCAACTCAATAAAATAAAAATCAACTAACTGTAACCGCCAAGATAAGGGGTAGCTACTCACCCTCAAGAACTGAGAGAGTTTCTTTGTATTTATCGAGTTCTCCCTCTTTAAAACGCCGACATAAATTAACAAACATAAAATCAAACATCCATCCCGCAACAACAGCGGAAACATCAGAAAAACTGTCCTCTCTCTTCTCTCCTTCTGAAACGATCACTTCAGACTCCATAATTTTTTTTAGTGTGATTTCCCCGCTACTATTTCAAAGCTTTTAAATCGATGTGACAAGACAGACTGCAGGGACCTCTGGCGGCCGGAGTGAAGAACTACACTCGTCACTGTTTATGAATAGTATGTGGATATGTTAGATGAATTATTTTTGTACACCAACTATGTGCACAAGTACAAAAAAAACACCGTCTAAATAAAAGTCAGCCTATTACATTGCATCTCATTTTAGTGTAAACATTTTGTTCCTGTATGTTTTCATGTCACATTTTAGTCACTTAAATTTTTGTACTTTACCTTTAATTTCTGCTTAGTTTGTGCCAAACTGAATCTTTTGATTTCTGACATTTAACACATTTTTGCCACAAAGCTTTGTCTGTTCATCAATTCACATTCGAAAAAGACATGTAATGCAGTTCATTGCAGCGGCTGTAAAACCTTAATTATTTTGCTTCTTTGGGTTGTTGTGTTCATATTTCAAGGTCTCAGTATGAATATCTGAGAACAAAGTCTATAAAACTGGAATAAGCTAATAACTTGTGGGACAATTAATTATTTTTATGGCTTGGGCACACATTTGCTGGCATCTGCCAAAGGTTAAACATTAAAAAATATGATGCACACAACACTTTTCAGACACTGTATTCTTCACAAGTTTTATCGTTGTGTTATTTTTCTGACATGTTTTGGACACCATCTTAAAAATGTTGAGTAATATCTACAGTAACAGTCTAATGCATTAGTATAATCCATCATGAAATGATAGATTATGTATTGTTCAACAAATGTCACCTTGTACGTAGAATACAACAGACAGAGGCACTTGAGTTATATACACATTTATTTTTCTGCATAATGCTAATAGATGTAATGGGGAACAATGCTCTACAGAAATGTTGACGTACGTGTACCATAACGAATTGTTTGTGGTCACATAGTTGCTCACTACAACATGCATACAGAGATGTTGTTTTGTATAGAAACAGTCTCAGATTATGCCTGACAATAATGTAATCTCAAAACTGAACAGAGAGAAAAAAAAACAAAAAAACCCCAGATACATAAAAACAAACAAAGTTGCTTTATGCCGTTTTTGGGAGAAAGGTTTGGTAAGCACAGATGAGCGACACGGATGAAGTACATTCTCTCAGAGAAAATAAAGACAATATTTTCACTTTGTATCGCACCACATGAATAGTGAGACAGTAAGACAGAGCACGGTCTGTTTTGCTGTCAGCTGGCAGAAATAATTTTCTCACAAATTTCATCCCACCGGGATAAAGCTGATCAGTCCAAACTCCCTGGCTTTCTCCACCTTTTCTGTCAAAAAAAAAAAAAAATGAAGGATCATTCAAGGCTGCTACGGATGCACGGTTACCAAAAACAAGGGGTAAAGAAAAACTGGGAACAGAATTAAAGAGCTTTTACAAGAGGATTATTATCAAACCTCTTTTCTTAAAAAATAAAAACAACCACTGCAACTCCAAATTTTAAATTGGAGAGTACTTAAAAAAAAAAATCCAAATTTAAATCAGCCAGTTCACAAAGATAACTGAGGTCTTGTGAATGTTTAAATACTGAGACAGATTTTGCTACTTTGGACGTACAGTATGTACATATGAAAAAAGAAAACGTACCGGAAATTATTAGAGAAGCAAAGAGACACTTTAACCCTTTCTTTTACCTACTGATGCTCGTTCCTGAGGGTTAGAGCCTCTAAAGATGTGGAGATCGAAGTGTTCGGCACTGTAATCAGATGAATCAGCTGAAGGGCACTCAAAACCTCGTCCTGACTCCGGTCACTCTCCCTGCTTAATGGTCCTCTTCCTTCTGTTTGCACTCCTCTATAAATTACTGAAGACTGATGGGGATGGATACTGAATGTAGAACACACATTTACCCAGAAGGAGGGTTAAATATTGTGGCTCCTTTAGTCCAGGAGCCAAGACATCAACGTGAATTTGAGAACAGCTTTCAAAAAGTACTGAAATAGCAAGTTGACATTAGTTGAAAAAAAAGAAGAAAAGAAAAGAAAACAAACAATCCCATGAGAGCATCAGAGATTTATAGAAAACCTGAGAACTCCATAACATTACTTGTATCATTTACATAAAGACCTGATTTCTCCTATAAAATTAGAATTTTCTGTACAGTGCTATATGAACAAAGCAAAATGAGTCACTGCCGTCTCATAAACAGTGGTGGTATGAAAAGGTGGGCAATTTTTCAACCACCGTATGGCAGAAATTGTTGTCGTGCTCCATTTTGGTTTAGAAAAAATAGAACCATTCTCAGTGTTAATTCACAAAAAACACAAAATACTTTGCTTGTGGCCATTGGAGTTAGTTTAAATCTTCCACAGATGTGTATTTGGATTTTCATGGAAACCAAACAGCTATATAAAAGGCCCTGGTGGTCAATTTGGATCACATTTTCCTACAAATACTTAAATTTGAGATCCATTGATACCTGGCATTAAGGTGCTTTGACAGCATTTTAACAGCCATATAACATAAAAAGTAAAATTCAAATTCTCATTTGCATTGTTTGTGAGATTCCGGTAGCTGTAACATTGTTTTACTTCATATTAAAGATATAACATTTTAATAAAATACAAGTAATTTCTGCCTGTACACTTAGAAATTCCCATTGAAATAAAATAAAGTGCCACAATTCTTGGCCTGCATAGATTGCAGTATGCGGTATTGCACATTCCACACCTTTCTGTGAAAAAACAATTAACAAAAACACATAAAGACATGGTGATAATAATAGTAATAACAATAATAACAAAAACAATAAGTAACTCATCCACGTTCTTCTCATTGCAATTTAGGTTTGTACTTTTGCTTTCACAACTTCCGAGTGCACTCAGACAAAAGACAACCGACAACTATTCCAGCAAAAAATTGGAATCAAAGGCAACAAACAAACAAATATTTTCAGTCAGTGTAGAACAAAAACAAGAAGAAAAGAGAAAAAAATAAAATAAAATAAACAAACTCCTTTGGGTTTAAGTTTGACTGAAAATTGTTTCGTCAACAATAAAACACAATAAAAAGACGTCACAATTATATAGTATGAGAGAATAAAAATAAAAAGATGTCATAAACTTATCTGCAGGATGGGGTATAGTTGCAGTAATGTGGAGACATTAGGGTGCAGAGGGTAAGACAATGAGCTCAGTGCAGGTAAACAAACTGTAAGCAACAAACAAACTGTTATAACACATGTTATACTCATATATAGTTGATGCAGCTGAGATAGATGAAAGCTTGTAAGTGTGCTTCATTTGGTCCATTGATATTAGAAGTAATACTGTCTTTTTATATGAGTTATCTCATCTAAATTGCCAGAATAAATACTAATAGGTAAAGCAAATAGCTTCATAGCTGACCAGATATACTGTGCTGAATTGTCATTAAATGGATTCCCTTTTAAAGCAATATATCAGATTTTTAGGGTTTATTTGGACAGGTCCCAAAATGAATTGCTGCCATCCTAAAACTAATTTAAAAATAGTCAGTTTTGCTCTACACGGTTATTTACATGAACTCTGATAATCCGTGAGCACAAATAGCCGCAGCAGAAGCTAGCTGTAGCCTCCTGGTGCAGCTTCGGGCACTTTGTGCAGAAATATCCTGATATTTCTGCCAGAATAACAGTGTAATGCAAAACTGATGGCAATATAAAGCTACCACTTTAAATATTTCAATAATAGAGTCGATTTGGAATTACAGTAATCCACTTTGGCCTATCTATGACAGGTAACATATTTATTGTTCATAACCTTTCCCAAGATCCCCACTTTAAAAGAATTGATTTTTCCCCCTACTGCTAATCTAAGCCTACTAAATTACATTTTATTCTGAGAACTACCTCTAGATATGTCTGTTTTACATCAGAGAGTATTTGGATGGAATCAAATAGGGATCTTAAACAGGGTCCTATTCTGAAACTGTAATAAATATTTTTAGATTTATAGCTCATAGCTCCTTGTTTTTAATATGTACATTTTTGGCAACTGCAGTACAGGTGTGTGTGCTTTAGAGTTGTTTTTGTATTTTCTTAGTTTTTTTGTTTTACTTCAGCAGGTGAATATCAGATGCTCAAACTGAACGTTCCAAAGCTGCTATGAAAACCCAAAACAATAATGTCAGTGTAACATTTTCATACATCATCGTACGCAAGAAACAAAAGAAACATTACAGAGTTGTCATGAGAACACTTTGCATTTCCACATAAGGTAATGATATGTTTTTTTGTTTTATAGATCGCTACGATGCAACACCCAGTTGGAGGGCTGTTGATTCAAACCCTCGCCTTTTCTTGTTCACATTAGAGATGTGAACACCTTCAGTCTTCTTTGCCATTCTGTGCATTGTCATTGCCTCACATGGTCTATTGTATTTACAGTGGAGCGCTTTCAGTAAACTAAGCACCATAAAATATCTCTCTTTTTTTTAAACGCATGCTTTTTACAGATAGTGCATTTCCTTCTCCTCCTGGAAAAGGACTATTGTTTTGTATGTTGGGATGACTTGAGTCTGCATTAGTTGATCAATTCTTCATATTTCCAGAGCCTCCTCTTCCACTTCTAACCCCGTTTGTTCTAAAATCTGCACAAAGCACTGCAGTTTCTTTTTCAGCAATACACAACAACACAAGTAAATAGACTTGTCATGCCATGCAAGAATAACTTTCACTAAAACTTCCTCCTCCCGCTCTCCCACATGCCAGGCTGAGGTTGTAGCAGGTCTACCGTCCCTCAAAGCTTCCTGTTATATTCACATGCTGGTTTCACAGGTTGGAGAGAGGCTGCCGTCCCCAGGTATCAGGTGGATATCAGATGTAAATATGTGGTTCTCTACTTTGTGTCCGCTAGAGTTGCTGTCAGCCGTTTCCTCTTCTCCTCCAACCACATGTTGAGTGCAATTTTGTGCTGCTGTTTTGGGGGACAAGGGTGCGACTGCCGCACCTGCCTCCTCCATCAGATGCTTTTCCTTGTGGTTCTCTGTGGACGGATCTTCATCGCCAGGTGGGGTGTCCACCACCAGTCTCTTAGGAGAGAGGCTGGTGTCCTCGTCTATGACCGGTAGGAGCTCCTCCGAACCAGGAATGAGTGGTGACATCTCTCCTGTGGGGTACTCATCCTCTAGGATGCTGGAGCTGATGTCTCCGGGGGAGGTAGTGCTAGGTGGAGTGAGAGGACCTTCAGTGGAAGGTTTTCTTAAGTCAACCTTCAACCCTTTCGCTTTTAGCGGGTTTGTTGGAGAGCTCTGGTTGTTTTTCACCACGCTGTTAAAGCTCTCCCCTTCCTCTAAATGGAACTCTGATTCATCACCTGGGATGACCAATTCATAGAAACCTACTTTCAGTAAGTTTCTGGTGAAACTCGGGTCATCGTTTGTCCTCAGTTGGCTAAGATCCAGGAAGGGTGGGGCTCTGGGATGTCTGATCTCGTGTGACCCAGCATCATCTTTGCCTGGATTGGAGCCATGTCTTGTGCAGTCTGCTGAACAGCTGGCAAAGTTATCTTTCGAACACGACTGGACTTCCTTCATCTCCAACTGCACTTCCTCCCTTAACGTAGATTCGGAGCTGTGACATTTCTTTGGTGAGACGGGAGCGGTCATAGTTGTGCTGAGAGTGCTAATGGAGCTTGTAGTGTTGAGATTGGTGAAGGACTGAGACTTGGTCATCTGGTTGTACATTTCCTCCAATTTTTGAACATTAAGGTGCTGTGGTGTCCAGCTCACCCTCTGAGGACTTCCGGTAGTGGTGATGGTTATACGATGGGGCGAGCTTTGCTGTAGAAACTCTGTGTTTCGTTTGTCTGGCGATCTGAGATTACTTTCTGAGGTGGCGTTCCTGGTTGAGCCACCCCAGCGGCTCGGCGACAGGTGGTTGTCAAGAGAAGTTTTGTCCTCTCCCCTCTCAACCACCACATCCATCAGCTCCATGCTACGAGCAAAGGCATCTTTTAGGTTCATTGACACAATGCTGCCGTTCCTCTTGGCTCTCTCCAGCGCCTCTCTCCTCTTGATGGCTTTCTCCTGCCTCTTTTGCTCTTTATAGAACTCTGAGAAGTTGTTGACAATAATGGGGATTGGCAGGGCAATCACCAACACACCTGCAATACAGCAGAGTCCACCTACTATCTTCCCAAGCAAAGTCTGTGGGTAAATGTCACCATAGCCCACTGTCGTCATTGTAATGGTTGCCCACCAGAACGAGGCAGGGATACTGGTGAATTTGGTGGCATCTTCATCTTTCTCAGCAAAGAAGACCAAGCTGGAAAATATCATGATGCCCATGGCAAGGAATAATATAAGCAGCCCCAGTTCATTGTAGCTCCTTCTCAAAGTAAATCCTAGAGACTGGAGCCCCGTGGAGTGCCTGGCCAGCTTCAGGATTCTCAATATTCTCATGATCCTGAAAATCTGCACTACACGGCGCACGTTTTGGAACTGCAGGACACTTTTGTTGGACTCTGTTAAGAATATGGTGACATAGTAGGGCAGGATGGCCAGTAAGTCAATGACATTCAGTGGACCTTTGAAAAACTTCCACTTGTTGGGAGAAGACATGAAGCGGAGGAGATACTCCATGGTGAACCATGCAATGCACACAGCCTCCACGTGGGCCAGCTGAGGGTTGTCATTGGGATTGCCATACTCGTCTGGGACCTGAAGCTCCGGTAAGGTGTTGAGAGACAAGGCTATGGTGGAGAGGACGATGAACAGGATCGATATGATGGCTAGAATCTGGAAAAAAAAGAGCAGACAAAAAAATCTTAGTTCAACAGTGCAAACTAAATCTGATGACTTTCTCAAAATAAATATTTTATTGCTGAGTTACACTTGGCAGATCAGAAATACACACATAGTTAAAAGGACTACTTTAAATTAAGGGCAGAAGAAATGCATTAAAACAATTTAAAAAGTGTTAAAAGTGAGTGACATGAATCCAGTGAGACGTATTTCCTTTCCTTGAAAGCAACTGAGTGTGTTCCTGCATTTAGATGAGCAATCTATTATGCCCATAAGGATTACTGCAAGGTTACAGTCTAAATGTACATAAGGACACTGGGGGTTAGCAAGATCACATAAAAATATATTCCTATTGAATTTAACATTTGAATTTAGACAAAATTACAAGGACATTGCCTAAATGTACAGGTAATACCCAGCATACTGCCTGCTGCGCCTCATGGCAAAGCTTTATACAAAAATCATACGCGACCTGCTAATTCTTAGAATATGTGTTGAGCTTGACTCTCAACTACTACCACACCAAAATTTAAGCTCAGTATGGAGAGAAACAAGTCTCACAATGCATCTTTTTGAGACTTTCACATGTGTAATGCTGCAGTCAAAGCTGGTTAAAAGCTGGGAAATCTGAGCTTTACCACATTTACTGGGTTATTGGGAAAAATACATTTCTGACTTTTTCAGAACAAATAAATAAATATTACCTGAAAAATATGTTTTTCCAGTTATTCTTCTACAAAAACTACCAATAAATATATTTTCCAGTTTTTTCCAGGAGATAAATAACTCAACCGTTTTGAGTAGTAAAGCAGGAATGTATATTTTTCCAGAATATTTTGGTACACTGGTAAATATATGTTTTCCAGTAATATATATTTATTTGTTCTGTTTAATTTTAAACCTACTCATTTTAGTTTGTTTGTTTCAGCTGTACAGTCCACTAAATGTAACATTTTAGAACTCTGTATTGTCAATGTAAGAGTATGTGTGTTTTAATATACTGTAGGGTTTATGAGCCATAAGTCAGAAATGTATTTTTCCCAATAAACCTGTAAACATGGTAAAGCTCAGATTTCCCAGAGTTTCTCAAACTTTGAATGCAGCATTACATGTGTGAAAGTCTCAAAAGTCAAATTCATAGGTGAGTAGATTTGTGCACTCATGCACTCGCAAAACTTGTTGCTAACTCACTCAAATCTTATTGCCGTGTGTCAAATATTGTTGTGCATGCGTGTTCGCATTGGGAAGCTTATTCTCTCCATAAGTATCTGTAAAAGTTAGACAGTTTTGCCTTTTCTGAGGTAAACAGATGCACTCCACAAGAGTTGTAGTTGCACATCTAATGAATAATTTCTGAGTTTAGTTAAATTTGTCTGGTGTTTCTCAAGATATTACATGATCGCCCACCTTTTATGGCAACAGGAAACAAATATCTTTTGTAAATAACCAACATGTTCAAATCAAATCCAAGTAAAAAGAAAAAAAAAGTCTATCAAAAAGTCCTTTTATCTCATTTTATCTATTTTTTTGTCTCGTTTTCATATTCTAAAGAAATGTACGTTCACACATTTTGCATAAAAACTGTTATTGTTTGTTCTTGTGAAGCCAAATACGGTTAAGCGCACTCTGTTCTGTAAGGGGTTGGATAAGAACATCCGGCATAATCCTGTGAGGTCGGTGTTGCATGAGATTCAGCTGCAGCTCTTTATCTTAACCAGGATTTATTGACTGCGATTGATTAAAGCGGCCTAGGATGTCCTGACTGAGGTTAGATATTTATAAATGTGTGTCTGTGTGTGTGCGATCAGAGGTGGGACACGTCTGAGTGTCCCATGACATTATGTGATGAGCTAAATATTTAATCTGGGGCTCTGCTTTAAATCAAACTCCTCTAACATTAGTGTCAGCTTTTTCCACAACTCAACTCTAACAAACTCGACTCCTGGCCAGATGAATAAAATGTGTCCTACAGTCAGGACAGCACAGCAGCATAATTTAGAGCAAAATCCAGCACGTGGGGAAATTTGCATTCTTTTGCGCAAAGTCCTGTGTGACCTGAGCAATAAAAAACCTATTAAAATCTAATGAAGAGAGATTGAAGAGCCCAAGTCAGGACAGGAAAACAATGTACTCTGAATACTAATCAAAAACTACATTTAGCTGCAGAACACAGATGATTTTACATAAATCTGTCCTCAGAGGACTAAACAATTACTGTACCTCTTTTTAGACATCATTAACTTAGCTATTATTATGTATAGCTGAAATTTAATAGAAGATCAATTCCAATGTTTTTGGATTAGGGATTTCTGGGGTCTATCTATTATTCAGTGGGAAAAAAAAGTGAAAGATTCCTCCTGGTTTGAGGTGAAGGGAAAGATGCCACCTGAGAGCAAAAGAGACGACCTAGTGTGATGGCTCAGCAGAGGAAGTGTTATCACTAAACGAATGCTGGTACTGATTAGCTTAAACCTATTAGCGGCTAAGTGAGTCGACCTGGGCAGCTCTGGCGCTCAGCTGAGAAACTGTGGAGTCATAGTAAAGACGCAGATCGCTTCCATACCCCTGAACTTTTTGGCAAGCTCATTAGTAGCTCATGTTCTGCTGCCAAGTGACTCAAGCAGATGACCTTTGCTTGAGTTCCTGAGCTAAGGTAGAAAAAAAATGCAAGAATGAGAGGTGGATTCGGCTCATGTTAAAAATTGCTTAGCATTAGTTTTCAATGCTTATTTCTCAGATCTTGTACAATATGCATTGGTGTGTAAATGCTTTATTAAAATACTAATTCCTGTGATATTGCTCTGCGCTTTTAAAATCAGAATGAAAGAGAGTGGGCACGAACAAAATGCATTCACACCTGCAGACCCAGTTTTCACCGACAGTCAACCTCACGCTCTCACGCCCAAGCTTCTCACGGACATGACAACTGCACTTCTGAGTGTAGAGATGCTGCGATGACTTGCATTAACCAGTGCTGTAACTGAGTGGGAGTAGTTAAGAGGCTCAATTACTAAGTGTCCTTTCCCCCTGATTTGCATGCGTTGCAGCACTAAGAATAGCATCAAATGCCATGCAGGGTGGATTAAAAAAAAAAAAAGGCGGAAACGATGCCGGTGAAGCCAGTCGACCTGAGGCTGACCTGGTGGACGAAGGCTAACATAAACAAGAAATGGAACAAAATATTAGTTATTTGACAGAAGTTTATGGAGGTTTCCTCTTGCCAGGAGTTCAAAGAGTAAAAACAACAAAGATTAGATCATTTTAATACAAGAATCACTGCAGATTTGAGTTCCAAAAATGAATCAAATTGATTTGCCATACGTATTTTCTTGTTTTAAATAAACTACACCATATTTTTCTTTTAGTTTCTCTTTTTTTTTCCCGTCGCGGGGGATCCAGGTCATGGACGGGCCAGTGAAAGGAACCTGATTGGCTTAGGTGAACTGGAAATGTCCTCAGATGATTATGTGTGACATGCTTTAATTGTCTGTGGCCGTTTTAGTTGTTGCACCTTCTACTACCCCCCCGGCTCTGCCACAGCAGAGACTGCTTTGCATGTCTCTGCTAGAGAGCCGCATCAATCTAACATGAGATAAAAGACAGATGGGACAAAGAGAGAGAATTTTACTATGTCACATGGCTTGGTTTTACACAATTCTCTGATGACTTCCTTTAATACTTTGCCCTTTACTATTGAGCACATTGTAAAACGCATCATGAAAAGACAGATCACTCTGACGGATAAGTGGTGGCTCAAATCCTCAAGGGATGGCTTTTAAAAAAGAGTACCGGTTTAGGCAGCTGTTTGGTAAAATATATGTGCCTGAAAGAAGTGAATGTACTCTATTAAACCAACAACCACAAACACTCTCCAATGTTACCTTTACAGAACCAAGTATCAGAAATGGATTAAAGAAAGTGTTGTGATCTAAAAGAGGAAACATATCAGCATCATCATGTTAATAGCGTTCTGTAGTATCACTTCTCAGCCCTTTCAGCCACCTGTCATCTCAACCTCTGCTCTTGAAATTACAAGAATCACCTCTCCTTCTTCTTTAAGGGGGAAGTCGATAGAAGTATTAGTTCTTCTTTAAGTGTCCTGTCATCAGCGACAACCCTGTGGTCACATTCACACTTTGCTTCTAGCTTCATTTCATAAAAAAAACAACCTGCGTCATACCAGTAACCCATCTGCCAAATCTGGGAAAGCTATTGATTGTGCACACCTCACATAGGGACTGTGAGCCAAACCCAGCAAGTCCCTATTGATACTGTATCCTTACTCAGAGCTTTTATGGACCATGATCCACCTCTGAGGTCCCCGCTGCCCCCTCCGGCAGCACTTGTGTCATCAATTTGTGCTGGACAAACTGAGCCATTCCTCAAGTATGATAATTTTTTGCTGTGGAATCAATCCCAGCGATTATGGTTATGCTAATGAGGATTGATTCAGGACGTCTGTATCTCCTCCAGTGTGATGACCCCACAAAGGCATGCACAGCTGCAGGGCTGCACAAAGTCAAAGCTTTCTGCATACAGTAAAACAAAATTGCTAGTTTAATATCAGAATGTGCATTGCATAGGTGTACTATGTATACTAAAGACAACCATTCTTTAAATATTGTTGGCTCAAATTGTTGGAAAAAGTTTAAGGTAGAGTGGTTCTCAATGAAAATTCAAGGTATGCTTAAAGAATTGTTTCTCAAGCAAAACATCCAGGATATTTTGTTATTTAAAATATACGTTTAATGACAGCACATCCTTATTCTCTCACCATATTGTCTTTCCAGGTCTGTACCTCTCTGTGGGCTGGCAGGGGAGAAACTGTAAAGTGCACAGTATGCTCCAGCCAAACTGCCAAAATCGGAGTTGCAGTTTCATGATGAAAATTGCGTCATTCTGTTCGCAGTGTCGACATGGTGGCACCTTCTTGTCACAACACGCTGGCCGAACCTTTTACCCCCCTCCACATAAGAACTTATTGTGTGATTGGTCAGAAGTTCGTGGGTGTGTTTGTTTGTGCTGAAAGCACTCGGTTAAAAAAAAAAAAACTACTTGCTTTCAGAAGCCGACTGTTGTACAGTAGGTTACCTGGAAGCAGACATTTATAACGATAGTCAAACGGCCAAAATCGAATGGATAGAGATAAAACAGACACTGTGCATTGAGAAATCTGTCTGATAAAAACTGTGGAGCTTTAACCGAGACAGATTTGTGGACAAATAACATTTTTTTCCAGCATTGTAGACTCCAGCAGGAAGAAACCTGAAACAAAATGCAGTGTCTGAGCGCTTTCAGCACAACGAAACTCTGCCACAAACTTCTGACCAATCACACAATAAGTTCTTATGTGGAGGGGGGTAAAAAGTTCGATCAGCGGGTTGCGATAAGAAGGTGCAGAAATGTCGACAATGCAAACAGAATGATGCAATTTTCGTCATGAAACTGCAACAATCTGGTCTAATTTCGGCAGTTTGGCTGAAGCATACTGTGCACTTAAGCCAAGCGTGGGAATAACCATAAATGCTAGAAAAGAAGCACCATCAAAAATAAATTACCATCAATGTGAGTAAAGCTGTGTAGCCTAAAATTAATTACAGTAAATGATAAAAAAAAAAGTTGCACTGCCAAAATGTCTAACTGTAAATGCAAATAGATGCTACACTGCCTAAAATAAATTATCATTAGTTATAAGAAAATGTTGCACATAAAAATAGGCATTACTGTAAATGTTGCCATTTACAGTAATGCCTCATTTGGGCTTGTAATCTGCCATTTGGGGATACATCTAGTTTAGGGGATGGAAACTGCTAAGTATGAAGCTTAAATATGTTTGAGAATTAAGGACCGCGCCAGCTGTCTTAAAAAACTTGACCAAAGTACTAAAAAGAGAATGACTTCCAAACATTCTGACTCATCAATAATCAACAATAAAGCAAGGAGACCCCGGCCCCGCCTACCTTACTGTGGCCATTTTCCAAAAACCTTACATAGTTGAGTGAGTGAGTGGAACAAAAACCAAAATAAAAAGTGATATTTGGTGGAGTTGTTTTATTCTGCAGCTCCTCCGTGGTTCAGTGAGCTCTGGAGGAATGCCCAGCCATTTCAGCTCAATTTTGAAGCCATTAATCTGTGGATAAAATAACTAAGTTCATATAATAATAATAAAAAAACAACCCTAAACTCATCCAAGTGAATTCTTTCTAATTGACACATTTTTACTGAAATAAGTCCCAAACCCTCTGGTACAGATAAAGAGACCACTCCAGCATCCGTCTGACAAACTATCTTTGGAGACTCAAAGCGAGTGAGGTGCATTTGAATTAATTGATTCTCATTGTTTCAGGAACGTTACTGAGCTCTTCTCATACCTTTAGCAGCACTTAGTGCAGTCAATGATTACTGTGGCTATAACCCATCTGCCTCAGCATAATTCGCAATCACAACCCTCTGTCACTTGCAGTTTCAATTGTCATCAGTCAGCTAGATTCTGTTAGGTACTTGGCCTCAGTTGTCAGGAGTTCTGCCACAGGTTCAGGCTCAGTCTCAAATAGGTGCCTGGTGATCAGAAATTGACCATCTCTGCATGCAAATAGCTCCTTTTACTGACCATTTTGCAAAGCTTTTACGGCTCTCCGACACTCCTTTTATCCTGGCTGAAGGCTTGTGACAGCAGAAAGCAAAGAGTTTCAGCCCCTGTTTTATACCGAGGGTGTGAACGTCACTCGGCAGCGGAAGAATCGGTTGAGTGAGCGTCTGAGAGGAGCCCTGATCAATAACCACTTCTCATCTGCTTTCAGGCCACCTGCACCTTCAGTTCCCACAGAGCTGCTGGCGAGTTCATTTTTAGCCTCGACATGACAGGAAGAAAAATCTAAAATAAAGAAATAAATGATACATTTAACATGTAATACACTATTATATGGTTTAATACTTCCAATAAACTTCTCTCTATTGTAAACACAGTTCTTCTCAATAACGTTCCACTTATTTACAGATTTTCTTCACATCAAAGTGAAATATTCCCTGCGTGCTTTTAATATCATGTTTTTTGTTTGTTTGTTTATAGAGGCAGTGAGGAACATGAGCTGTATGAAATATTTATAGACTGCATTTGTCTGTCTGTCAGGAGTCCCACAGAAAAGCCAGCCCAAAGGGCAGCAGTTACAGTGTGTTAGCACGAGGTGCTCCATCACGTTCTGCTGGAGTTTTTCGGCCTGAGTGACGTTACCATAATTAGCAGGTTGAAACATCACACGCAAAAAGAAAATCACATCGTAGCCAACACAGTGTACTGACAATACCTGCTTTGGAGTCGGTTCAAATGACAAATGACCTGAATTCCTCTGAAGCTGGTTCTAATTTATTATAATGATAACCCCTGGAGGCTGACGTGTCAGTGACTGAAGCACTGGGAGCTGTCAAGCATACAGAGAAAAACAGGACTTCTTTGGAGATTCTTGCTGGCTTCTCTGGTTTCTTATAGTAAGCACAGTGGATAAAAAAAGAGACATTTTTGTGAGATACTGTGAATTCATGAGACTCCAGCTGCCATTTAATTCTGTGTGAATGCCACTATTTATAGCTCCTTTGTGAAGGATTGGGACAGCAAACAATTGTCCAAGGGGACAATAAAATGTATTATCATATTGTATTGTATTGATTTGCATTATTGCATCTTATTGTATTGCATTGTGTAGCATATGACTTGTTCATAGTAGAAAAACAAACAAAAAAGAATGTTTGCAAAGCCTCACAGCTGTCCAGCTTGATGCTCAGGTTATGTCTACGTGAAAATGTAATTTCTCTCATTCATCAAATGTCTGCATTTCAGCAAAGGGGTTTCTACAGCATTTGTTGTTAATCAGCACAAGTTAGTCATTTTATTTAAAGCACAGATGCTGAGTAGCAGTAAGCCATTTTGTTTTAAAGCTGTTTCTTTCAGTTTAGGTTTAAGTCAGTCAAAGTGATACTTAAGTGAAAGTACAAGTACTTTACCATAAAATTACTTCAGTAAAAGTTAAAGTCTACTTGAGTAAAGGTCTTAAAGTATCTTATATTTACTGTACTTAAGGATCAAAAGTAAATTTCTGGTATAAAATTTACATAACTATTAAAAGTAAAAGTGAGCGGTTAGAATTTCTAAAATGACATTTATTGGGAGGTGACCTCCCCCCATAAAACAGTTTCTTAAAGGCCATAATGACTAAAATATTAGATTAAAATGTTAATGTTGAAAAATTTGGGTACACATTCATGTGTTTTTAATTTAGTTTATTTGACGACAGGAGAGGGGAATATATTTAACATTAGAAAACCAAAATCTAACTCTAAAACCAAATCAGCTGTAGCTCTATAAGCGCTAGAATTTCCCTGAAAGTTTCATAACAAATCAGTATGGTACTTTTTGAGATAAGCCTGAGAAGGCTGGCTTTAGCAAAACTACTCTGCTGTCAGGGTGGTTGTGGGTACTGCAGTCAATCATCTGCTCAGAAAGTGCTTAAGGGAGCGTTTTATGCTCAGCAAAATCAAAGTAACGCACAGAAATGGTTCAAATTTGAGTACATTGTACAGTTTTTGCCCCTCTATCAGGCAGTTTTTGTTCTGGGTCAACACGAGATGGGAGTGAGAACGTGTTGGCCTGCCAAACCCCGAAGACTACAATCCTACTACATTACCCACAACCCCCTGCCACTCTAACCTTAATCATTAAATGGCGCTTTTGGGTGAGTAACTCGTTACAAGTCAAGCTGATGAAGAGCTTAAGTCAAGCAGAATAATATAAGTAATTTTGGTGGATGTAAGTTGCCAGGAAGTGGGTCAAAAGGCTCCCCAAAGGCAGCAGGCCTAGTGTATCACAACCAGGAAGTACTGTATTCTCCCCACAAATGTTGCCACTTTCCTCCAAATAACACACGACACCTTGTCTGTTTTAAAAACGGACTTGTGCAGATTGTTGTGCGCAAATTTGGTGCTGCTACATGCTCATTTGGCTGCCTGAAGAGCCACAGTTGGTTAAAATGGCCTTGTGGTGGACGCCATCTTGCTCGTTTCTGCTATTGATAAACATGGACTGTGTATAATCAAGCCACCACTGTTTGCATGTACATGCCCCAAACTATACGGACAGCTACATAGGGTGCTGACGATTAAATGTTATGAATTTGATTAATAACGTCCATTTAATGGACTGACAACATTAGAAATGGGTGTAAATACACATAAAATACACACGAACAGCTAAAAATGCAGACTACATATGCAACAGTTTAAAAAAACAACAGAACACCAAAATTATTGCACATCTTCCAGGTCTCAATGTACTGTCTATTTAAATATTTTGGAGTTGGAGAAACAGCAATATATTACTGATATATTAAAATACACAATACCTTTTTTTTTGCTCTTCAAGGAAAACCCAGTGCAACACAAACAGCTTTAAAAGACCCCTTACGTACATTTGAGTCACAGATTCAGGGAGAATCTGAGCCCACTGTTGCCATGCCAGACAGCGCTGCGGTTGTTACCCTGAGGCTAACATCCTCTGTGCTGCAGTGTGAGCAGACCACAGAATGCATTTCTGCTGCAAAGACAAATCTACAGAAGAGAGTCATTCTTATGTACAGGCAAAAATCAATGAAACTGTGATTCTGACTCCGAGCATGTTAGAGTGAGGGATATTAGAAATATAATCCTGTGACACCCCTGTCTCCACCTGACCAAACCTCCAGAGCATGTTTAAACATGACTCAGCACTCAGAGAGTTCAACCTTTACTGGGAGATGAACTCAACACAATGATTGCTTTATACAGTAGATGTTAAGAGTAAAGCAAGCCGATAACGAATTAGTGAAAATAACCGACTCTTTGGGTTAGTGTTTGCAGAAAGGACCAAAGATGGTGGATATTACACCACTTTGTTATGTTACATTAAGAGCAATAAAAGCTTCCTTCTAGGAGTGGGCGATGTAATGACATTAGACCATGAGGGATTAGATAGTGTTGATGCTATTATGCAGACTCGTTGCTTTTATTTTCCTCAGACAAGTCACAGTATTTACAGAAGATGTAATTTAGTATTTAAGATTTTTTTCTTTAGGGATTTCAAACCGGGAAGTAGTTTGATTGCACTGTTAATAATATTAATAATAACAATAATAATAAAAATAAATCTGGAGGCGTTCCTTATTGATGACTTGAACCACCTGCTGGATAAAACAAATCTCAATGCATCCTGTAACAAAACACACAGTCAGTGTAATCTTACAAAAAATGCAGCTCAACAATTCACCATCAGTCTATTAAAAATATAAACCTCCTACAGTATGATGGTGCAGTTTCTGTCTGCTGCTCAGCACTTTTGTGAATTAATAAACGTTACAGGCCTCCCGGGAAGGGTAAAGAAGAAGACGTATTGGGCCCCCATAACTTTATTGTTACGAACAAACTGAATTTAAAGTCAGTGTCTTTATTAGTCTTAATAAGATTAATGCTCTCAGCTCTTTCACTTCTGGCACCAATGGACATTTTGAGCCATTCTTCCTGTCCTAATTTCAATTTGGCCAACAGTATTGCCTTTTTGTCCACTTTGCAGCCAATTATAGCCCACGACTTTTCCCGACGCATGCATCAGGAGGAACAACAGATAGAGTTGGTCAGATAGATAAGAGAAAAGAGATAGAGCTGGCAGCACAGGAGCTGGATGTCTGACTGCGAGGCAGACATAAAGCTTTAGTTCTTATTACACCGTCAGAGGAACAGAGTGGAAATCATTTAAACTGTACAAATTTCTGACAACTTTAACACCTCCAGAAATATACAAATGTTTTACAATAAATTAACTTTGCTGCTATAGACACAGTGCTGTGAAAAAATATGCATCCCCTTTCATCAAACAAATATTGTTACTTTACTTAAGTAGAAATTTTGGTTATTTATACTGTACATTTTACTTCAACTCCTTACATTTGCAGTTATCTTTACTTTCTACTTCTTACATTTGTAAAAACGCCCCCCACCCCACCACCACCACCATCACTCTGGCTTGTTATTTTTAGAAAAAAATACAAATCTATGCATATAAACCCTGCCTCCCAGATAGAATGCATTTAATTCTGGTTGTATGAGAAGTATAAATATAACATCTTAGTCATTATGATGTAATGAGTAATGAGTCATTATTATCTAATTTCCCTCTGGGATCAATAAAGTATTTTAAATTGAATTGAATGGCCTAAAGAAAAATTATTTTTTGAGGAGATCATCTCCCAAAAACTGTCGTTTTGGATATTCTAACCACTCACTTTTACTCAAAAATCTTACTTTTTATACTTCAGTACATTTTATAAGAGAAATGTTTTGACACTTACAGTAAATGTCAGAGACTTTAAGACTTTTACTCAAGTAATGTTCTTAGAAAAGACTAACTTTTACTAAAGTAACTCTGTACTTTTACACAAGTATCATTTTGAGGTACTTTATACAAGACTGGTTACGGCCTAGCTCAAAAACCATAAAAAAAGGGGGAGGCACACAAGAGTAACTTAAAATGCTTTATTATGAACTTAACCCAGGGGTCTATAAAATGTGTTGGAGCTGCAACACGTGCTACAACTGTGATTATCAGCTGGTGGCTTGTGGGCCACCAGTTCATATATGGGTTAACTGAGGGCTTTAGATATGGGTTTATTTGAGACCTCCTGGATGAGCTGTCAGTGTGTTTTTGGAGTAATTTGGGTGAGCTGACCAACTCCTGGGAAGGTTCCATGTTTTATTTTATTTTTTGGATAATGGTCCTATGTAATGAATTTCTTGATTCTACAGATCAGGCAGTATCAGGCCTGAGTGGCTTATTAAACTTAATGCAGCTTTTCAGAAATATTCAGTGAGTACACGATTGTGTGTGAGCAAAAATACCTTGATGAATCTCGTCCAGGTTGGTTTGGATAGCTTTTTATTTTACATCAATAAATGTAACCAGAATTTAAAAGCTGCATCTTATATTTGCTGCAGTGATCTTTGTCATGTTCACTGATTTGAAACACTGTGACAAAAGAGCAAAAACAGAAGAAATCTGTAAGGAGGGAAATATTTTCCACAGCACTGCAAGTAAAACTTGTCATTAGCTTAAAAACTCACTTTTTGTGATAAGTATTTGCCTTCTGTTGTCATCAGCTGCAATGCCACTGCTTTCTCAACACCGTACCAGGGCAATAAATCTTTCTGATATATGATATACTGCATCCATATATATTCAGTGAAGAAACCAATTTAAAACTACGGTCTTTCCCTGCTGGGTGTTCAAGGAAATAGTCTATGTGCATGTATATTTGTCTGTGCATTTCTAGGAAGAACACGCCTTCAGCTCTCACTCCATGACAGAATTATTAACCTGCATGAGCGTCTGATGCCCCCCCCCCCCCCCCCCACCACACACACAAACCTTCAACAAGAGAGAGAAAGGATACAGCTAACACCTTCAGTAGTCATAGATACCTGCTGTAAATACTGTACATACATGGAAGTATTTTGCAGTAAACACGTATATATAAGTCACATCATTACCTTTAGCTTAGCATTCCTTAAAGGACTACCCCACCACAGACTTTCAGATTAAAATAATCTTATTTTGAGGAACGGGCTTTGGTCAAATCTTTGGTCAAGTGTGTGTTGTGAATGACTCTCAGCTTCCACTCATAGTTTTTGCTCAGTGTCTGTAAAGTTGTTAGTTACAGCTAATCTTGTGTTGGCTATGGTTGAACGAGATGGGGGGTCTCTGCAGACACTAAGTGGGAGTTTCTTGGTGTGTGGGAGGAGTTTGTCCAAGGATTGACTATGTTGGGTGGGGTTTGAAGGACGTTGAGGGGACGTGTAGCTCAGATGCCAGAATGCACCATCCATCCATCCATCCATCCATCCATCCATCCATCCATCCATCCATCCATCCATTATCTTCCTTTCAGGGTCCCGAGGGTCACATGTCCAGCCGTCACAGTGTGAGGGGCGGGGTACACCCTGGACAGGTGCCAGAATGCATCTTTATTTTTAAATATAAATAATTATTTTAGGCATAACTCAAGACAGGAAGGTGCTGGCCACACAAAATTTGAACGTTGTACATATAGAGGGAAGTGTAACTATATGGCTCGTTCAAAACAGCTCTAACCTGCCTGGAAAAAGATCAATATATTTCAATATTAATATTGATTTTAGTTATAACTTGAGACAGAAAGGTGCTTGTTGCACCAAATTTGAAGTCAATAAATTATATTTACATGTTCACAATAATTTTACAATTACTTCATCTTTTAACTTGCACCTCAAGACAAGTCAATCCAACCAATTACGGTTTTGCCAAACTCCGCCCACTCCCCCTATAACGCACATTCGGGCTGCTCAGGTATGGTCGTGTTGTGCCCACCTCTCGACTTGAAACTACGACATCGGGGGCGTTCCAGTTGAAAATTGAAAACACTTGAAAGTGTAAAACTACTACCTCTGAGGACAACTGGAATGCGGCATCAGTTGGGAGAAACTCCGCCCACACAGACCAGTTTGTACTGCAGAGACCCCAGCTTGGGTTGAACAGCTGTGGCGGCCATTTTGAATTGACTTGATTCCAAAAGTTAAACAGTTGCAGATGCACAGTGGTTACACTGAGCTAAAATTCATCTAGAGGATTACCAAAATATTACTAAAATATTGACAAACACACACACACACACACACATAGGTTTGTTTTTATATCCCTGTGGGGACTCGGGATTGACTTTCATTCATTTTCTGGTAATTTTATATCCTAACCCTGACCATTTACCCTAAAATTAACCTTACAGGTACTTACCTGACCCTAAAACTAACCTAAACTCAATTCACACCTTGGTCCTAAACCGAACCCTCCACCCTAAGTTAGCGATGCGCAGTCGGTCCCCACGAGGCTGCCTTTTTCTGGAAAATGGTTCCCACGATGTAGCAAAAAAGTGCCCACACACATGCAAAAATGTCAAAGGCCCATCATCTTTCACTAAAAACACAAACAGATGAAACAGCATTCTGCTGGAAAACCTTCAGTTTTTGGTGTTTGTAGGGATCTAACACAAATACTTGACACAGTAATAGAACCTATTTAAAGCTGGATCTGCACGCACAAGAGATTTCAAAAAAAGAACCAGCACTATCAGAGGAAAACAACGTCATTAAAATTATGCTTTTCTTCTGCTTTGTGTAATTTTTCTTATCTGAGTAGTTCTGCTTTCCTGCAGGGCTGTGTGTGTATGTTTGTGTGTATCATGGAACATCATGAGGAGAGCTGTCAGCAGGGCTGTGTATAATTACATTTTAGTGAGCAACCCCCCTGCAATTGAATTGTGATCACTGTTTTAATCATACTGACCAAGATGCCATAACCAACACTTTGGAGAGTCCAAAAAAACTAACACACAACTCATAAAATTTATGAAACACGTTGCGCATATCTCGCAGGGACTTTCCCGTATGTATGCAGAGAAGGATTTCTTACAAGCTCCCCGCTACCAGAGTCTGCTGATAACATCATCCATCTTAAACCTTGAGGCTGATGGAGGATGGGAAGGTGGAGCAGTCGTGGTATAAGTGCCGTTTTTATTTTCTGTGCAGTGCTTTCCTGAAAATTTACTCCGACTCAAGAGTTGCATCTCAGGGGTGCTTTTCCTTCACAGATCAAACTGGGAAAACCTCGCACGAGAAGCTCACTCTTCGCTGCACCTCCCACACACATATGCACACAGGCAAACAACAACAACAAAAAAGAAGCAAAAACACACAAACAGTTTAAACTCTTCTAAAAGACCCTTTATGTTTTGCATTCTGCTTGTTTTAAAAAACACACAGGCAGTTTTACCTCTCAGTAGAACCTGACATGAAAAACTGATTTTACTCACTTCTCCTGTTTCTACCTGCTGTCTTTAACGTGTCACCTTTCCGTTTGATTCAAGCTGTGTAACCATGGAGATGGATTATTGCAGGTCTAGGGGAAAGCAGGTTTATGTACTAAACAATTTTGTGATGCAAAGAGTTTTGGTGATTTGCAAACTCTCTTTGAGCAACAGGATGATGAAAACTGTGAATAATGCCAATGATGCAATGTTAAATCTTTTTTTTTTTGCCAACTTCAACAGGTGAAAGCAGGGCAATTATGTTTTTGTCAAAGTGTATGGAATCCATTCTGTTTGTTAGCAAAATATCTCATGAACCACTAGACAGATTTCAATTACATTAAAGATAACTAATAATTAAAGAACACATATACTTTTCAATTGTTTTCTAAATTTAAATCATTCAGCTGGGGTCTCTATAAAGTGGAACTGTAAGGGTTTGGTCTGAATTCCTCCTTATTGTAACTCCACAAGCTCCACTTTTCTGAGGTGTGTCTCAGATCAACTCATTTTGAGGCTGTCTCTAAATCCAACCAATCCTGCCCCGCTCCAGCTTCCAGAGCGGTTCATTCCAGTTTGATAGAGGGGTTTACGACTATCCAGCTGTGCAGAAACTTTTTATTCACAAATTAATTAAACAATGTCAAGAAGGGAAGACTTGTCCATCCAGCCTTACATGTTGGAGCCAGAGTCTGACCCAGAGCCAGAGGAGAAGGCTACCTAATTGTGGTTGGTAAGTCCAGACCTTGTTTAGAAGTTCTGTTGCAAATACTGTGATGTAATAGTTCAGAAAACATCATAGAAATTAGAGAAAACTGAACGGGTTAAAAAATATGACTCAAAAAGAATACAAAGATGCCTACCCAGCACCAGGAGAGGCAACATTCACATTTTCTGCACTCCTAGAGACCCCAAGTACACAACAAAATGTATTTTAACAGCTAAAAGAGTGGATTTTGCATTTGTCCCTTTTAATAAAAAAGATATATTTCAGTTGATTTTAGTTACTCAGCTAAACAAACTGAGGCATCATACTCCAAGTGCTAACAGATCTCGTAAGATATCGCAAAATTGCACGAGACATGATTTGATTTTAAGGTTTGACCAAAATGTCTATAATTTTTGTCATTTTCAACAAAAGATGATCTTAGGCTAAAACTATGGCATGAAATACGGCGAGCAACATGCATCTGTTCAAGGAATGCTAGGCCTTTAATAGTGTTGAAAGCAGCACAGCTGGCCTTAAATGAATGAGGACAGAAGTTTTGATGACGTATGTGTGCCGCTGTCCACAAGAGGGTGCTCTTCCTCCCTCCGAGGAGGAAATTCTTTTTAACTTTGCAACTTTCTCAACTTTCTCCTTTGATGCCAGGAGGTTAGCTGGAGGTGGGGGGAAGGTTTCCTGCTGAGCTGAAACACCAGAAGGCTTGTGATAATCCCTCAGTCACACCCTTCTATCCTTCATGCAAAATGAAAAGTATGCTTTTTTTATGCTCTTGGTCTCCTCCCTGTCTTTCATGTGAGACTGCAGAGAAACAGGGGTCACAGAGGAGTTGGCGAATCAAGTATAAACATGTTGAAAGAAGAAAACACAACCCTGGGGGCTTCAGTGTCATTTATATTATTCACACCATATCCCAGCATCCGTTTTAACTCCATCACTCCAGAATAATTTCACTATAGACTTCATATTACCAGCCTAAACTGTGCCTCATGTACTTTAAATGTTCCCTGTTTAATGCAATTCTGCCTAACCTGCAAGGATACGTATCAACCTGCAACATTATTTTAAAACATCTGTAAATCTTCATTTTTTTCTTTATTGCCTCATCTTTTTGAGCACCTTTCCCCATCCCCCCCCCGTCCTGAACCAAACTCTGTTTACAGCGAGTCGACTGACAACACGTTTTTTTCCTTTTCTAATGTTATTCACTCTGATGATGTTTGCATGAATTTATACATGAGAAAGGCTGACAAGGACCGGAGCGGTCCTGTGAGTAAACCAAAACTTAAAAAAAAAATGGCTGAAAAAATATACAAGTAGAAATATTTGGTCTTTATGAAATAAATTTGTTTTTGTTCCAACTAGCTGGAAACGTGTGGTGACCATAGAGACCATAATGACCCATTACTACCATAACATTTCTGTTGATCTTGGTTTTCTTTACACTTTTTATACAGTTCATATATCAAAACGTCAACATTTTTGTTCTTATCTTGGATTATTACAATGTTTTGTTGTAGTTTTAGGCAGTAGAAGCATCAGCTCCCCTCTTATTTTCCCACATAAATGTTCTAGTTTATTAAGTAGTTTAGCTTGCCACTCATCACTCCAAGTAGCTCACAACACCTTGGTTTCCTCTGCCAGTGAAAGAGAGAAGCTTAGCAAGCATGGTGTCAGTAACATATTGACGCTTGTCCTCGTAACCATATAAACTTGTGAATGAAATCCCTGCTTCTCATATCTGAAAGGCATCTGTCCTCACACAAAAAAAAAGAGATTTTGTGCCTTTGAAGTCCTATGTGATCTCTGAAATTTGATAATTCACACCTACAATGACTCGTTTACTTAAAAATCACAAACCCCTCCCACCCCACAAAAAAACCCCCACAAAAAACAAAACAAAACCTTTTCTTAGCTGGGGCAACCCCTTCCACAGAGCAACACATGCTGTTCTCTCTCTCCCTCCCTCACAATGTGCCATGTTTACTTTAGTAATGACTCACGCTGGATCCTACTCTGTGGTTGTCAGCAACAAAAGAACAGCCAACATGCCACAATGGAAATGTGACATATAAAAAAAAACAAAAAAACAAGGAGGTATGAATGGCTGAGCAATTGAGCTCAACGCTGCTCGGTAGCCAAAGCAAGCAGAGAGTGCTGATATGGGAGCTGCAATAATGCATATGTTCCCAGGCTTTGTTCCACTGCAAATGAGAGTGATGATCAGCAGGCATGGGAGCGGCACCGGGTGACTGTTTCCATGGTTTTAGATTGAGGTATGCCTGCGTGTTCATCTGAGCGAGTGGCGTTTTGTTGTGGACGCTGGGGTATATTGATAGGTTGCCTGTCCTTGGAAGGGTGAGATTGTTACGCCCTCCCCTTCACGGGAGATTTCCTTTAATTAATCCAAATGAGGTTCTCACACACATACACACACATGACCGCAAGCACTGACACTGCAGTGGTGAGGGAGACAATGACATGACAGAACAAGAGAACAATATGAAAGATGTTAAACATCTTAAAAGTTTAGCCTCATTTTGTGCACTTATTAAAGATTTAAACACTTGTTTCAACAATTTTACACAATTAAATCCTAATCGTATTTCCAGCTACTACTTAAGTTTCCTTGACAAAAAGCGGATAGAGACAAAACTTTCTTTTAAAAAAGGATCTCTAAATTTGCTTGTCGATTATATAGAGGCACAGCTGTCTTAAATAAAATATAAGTCAGCGGGATAATAAAAGAAGGTCTGATAAGGATATAAAAGACAGAAGTTTAATCCCGTGAATGAAAGAGGAACTTCTACTGAGACCTCTCCTTCACCCTGTGGAAATCTTATTCCTGTCACTCAAACAATCCAATGAATTGAAACCATAAACGTGAATTGTAAAAGCGTAGGCTTGTGGGGGGCTGACCAGGTGAAAGGGGAGACCTGTTTTGTTGGTCAGGATGGGCAACAGGCGAGTGGCAGCTGCTGGATGAGCAGCAACACATTTTTGCCTTTAATGCCTTGTTGTATAAGTCTAATTTCTCAGCAGTTAAACAGAGCTTATGTGTCTCCTAAATATATACACGTCAACATATCCTGGATGCTTTAGAACAACAGGCAAGTAAGCTTTGGCATCATTAATAAAACTGTGTTTCCCGAGTTAGACTGCAGATGGTGACAGGATGGGGGTTTGCCTGTTTTGTTTTTATCTAGTAAGGAATTTTTCTGTTTGTGTGTCCATGTTCCTCACTTGTGGATGCAGGTATATCAGTAAAGAGTGAGTCACTATGGCTTATGGTCCTGTGCAATCAGGCAATCAGCACAGATTTGTTAGAGCAGGTAATGGATTATCAAATCTCCACGTGTAAGGCGATAAGCTCCTGCAATATTTCTGCAAACAAGGAGAAAGTTTCCATGCCGGCAGAGTGGAAAATGTGAGGTGTGCATCAGATTATTTGTCTTCTACCTCTCACTAACTGCCTAAGCATGTTTATACACTTCCTAAAAACTGACTTCTAATTCTATCACCTAGATTCATCCACATCGATACGTGATGAAGATTCAAAGTTCAAATCGCAGGAGCAAAAAGGTGCAAACTTTGGAGCTACCTCAGCACACAGATACTGCGTTGTCGATATTTGAGAATTTGCTGCATGGGTTAAGAGCCCTGCTGCACACTTATTACAGCCCAGTGTGTGGGATGATGGTGGGAGATGAGAGAATCAGAGGGTTGAAAATACATGAGCAGACGCAGCAAGAGACAAAATTACACAGCCAAACATTTCATGATGATAACATTGTTTACAGCCTCTTGGGCTGATTTGCTTGCAGATGCACAAATCAGACATATTCGTATGAGAAGGAAAGAAGTTGTCAAGTCAGGGAAAGATGCTGTCCTTAGAGCACAAGACTAATTTTAATTATACATGTAGGCAAAAGCCCTGATGATTGTACAAAGCAGTGACCTTTGAACTCGAGTAGAGATATTTAAAATTTTAGTACTTCTAATGCATGTTTCGTTCATTTATGTGTACAAAAAAAAAGGGATGCCATGAGGGTGTAAGAATGTTGAAACTGAGGTTTTTCCAAAATGATCTTTTTATTTGACTGTCTAAAAATATACTCGTAAATACAGCATCGTGTCTAGAAATGTGTTGATCCACACCAAAATGCTGTGGTAACTTTGCCAGGCCTGTATGTGGCGCTGTGCTGCATCACAAAAAAAATCACTAAAAACAGGAAACAAGGGGTGGAGCATAAAGCTCGCAGGCTGGGTGCAAAATGGTTGTAGGTTAGATTAGAGGTGGAGCTATGACATCATCCTTTTCTAAAACTTGTGTTTTTGGCTAACAAAGCTGGTGTTTCAACACTTTTTCACTCTGGAACACCATTTCTGTATGAAGGCAAAGCTGAAGGAATAAAACAACTTTTGCGGAATAACAAAACCTGTTAACAGTGAGAGGAGCACTGATGCTTGGCAGTGTTAAAACAGTAATAGCATTATATAACTATTAATATAACTTTAAACTTGCATGTTTGAATTCATTATGTAGTGAATAACATTTATGTGGTCTACTGACAGCAAAAATATTAAAGAAAACCATATTTTAACAATAAAGAGTCTCTTTAAAATTAAAACCATGTTTTTTTATTACAGTTATTATTACAAACAGATAAAAGATCTTCTGTGGTGCTGACAAACATAAAACGTTTTTTCCTTTTTATTTTTTACAGGTTTGGAAGTGAAGGATGTTGTGAGTCACTAAATCCTACACAGAGAACCTTTTTTACAAAGTTTTCCAGGCAAGCAGTAAAGTTAGCATCTCCTCTATGAGTATTTGCTGCTTTTCAAATTAGTTTTACTGGATTTTAAAAAATATTACTTTTAGAATAATTTATGTAGACAAATTTGTAAAGGTTAAATTTACATGAATGGAATGGGTGACATGACATTCAAAAAGAGCTTTGTGTCTAAAAAAATCCACTTTTGTCATGAATTTGTAATATTAATAATCATTAGTTACATCTATGCTACTCAGCAAGCTAATCTGTAATTTGATGAGGTCCTGAAATGAGATTAAATAATGGTAATTATCTTAATACTGACATATGATTTATCTTTTGTTTAAATGAAAATCTAATAGTTAATGGTCATACAAAGCTCACAGTTTTTGGTTGTTGCTCTGGAAACACTTTATTATTTAGCCTTCAATACAAGTCTGTTTCAGTAGTTTGACTTGTTTTCACCCAATGTTCCTGTTTTAAAAGATCTGCTAACATTTTTTAATTAGTACAGGTGCATAATGTCATTAATCTCAAATCTATCAATGTGCTGCCAGAAAGTGTCCATTAATCATTGTAATTAAAAACTGTAAAATCAGTTGCCACCTCACAGGGACCTGTTACGTTTTTAAAAGCCTGTAATAATCCCAATGTGCAACATAAGGAAAACACAATAAAACGGGTTAATGTAGAACTCGGGGTAAATTATATGTTAATTAAGTAAAATCCAAGGTAATTTTTTTCTCTTTAGTTGAACATTAGTTTAGTTCCCTTGAGTAAATATTATATTATTAATACATGTTTAAACATAGTCTGTTTTTATATCTATACTCAAGTCATTGAAGAAAACTTGTCAGAAAACTAAATAAATCGATGCAGAAGCGTGTTGTTTGCTCCAAGGAATAATTTCTTTGTAAGTAGTTGTGGGAGCCAACAGAACTTTTACCAAACAAACATACTTAGTGCATTAATTTGTAATGAGAGCGAGCAGAGCGAGTACTTTGAAACCAGAGTTGCCCATTCTCTAAAACACAGAAATCTTGGTTTAGTGGACTGGTCGCATGTATAATTTAAAGCTGTGGCTTTAGTTTTTGCAAAGCATGTGGAAAAGTTTTCAGACTCTCAGGCTCGTGGTAATTGGCCTGCTTTCTGAGTCTTCATTTCTCACTTACTGACCCCACCGCTACAAATCTGAGCAGGGAAGTAGCCAAACAACACTTCTTTTTGTAATGCTAACTTTTTTTTTAGCTTTACGAAGCCAAGGTCAGAATAATTGGCTGCGTCTTTTAACGTGTCACTGATCCTTTTCACTTTTTTTCCCCGCTGTGTTGCCTCCACGATGTAGCAGCAGGTAAACAATTTATTATCTCAACACCTCAGCAGCAGGGTAGATCCTGCTCTTCATAATTTAAACCAGGACAGAGGAACATAAGTCTTTTGTGGCTCTCCCTGCCACTGATACACACTGAGCTAACACCTCACAAAGTGATCCGTCGCTTGGAAAACAAACACTGTACACAACACTAATACTGTTGAGGCATGTCTAAAGAAAAAAAGTTCTCATTTTTAAGACATACAGTAAAGAAATACTACTTAATTCTATACTCACAACAAGCATAGAATAAAAATATGTTTCCATGTTGCTAAAAGTTATGGGAAAGAGAACCCAAGTTATCATTAATAACGTAACAGTTAGAGCTTTTAAAGTGGGATTTTGTGGAGAGGGCATGAACAGTAAATATCTTACCTGGACAACTCTTTATTTATTTATTTTTTTTTATTGGGGGGGCAACTGGACAACCTGGGCAACTCTTTAAATGAGCTTCAGTTTGGAGAATCAGGTTTAATTAAGACCAGATTGATGAGTTAACAAACATTAAAATGAATTGCTGCCATCGTAAAACAATTTCTCAAGTCTCAAGGATTTCATTTCAGGTTACAAAAATGCAATTTTACACATCTTTACATCAAAATTAAATTATTTTTCTTCAAATCAAGTTTGTTCAAAGGGTTATCTATTACAGGTAAGATATTGTTTGTAAATCCCTCTTCAAAAGAGTGCAGCTACAGTATATTTGCTTATAGATTATATATTTTATAGGTTGAAACACCCTTTCAGTTTATTGTATATAATTTACAGATTAAATATGTAAAGCTAAATGTAATAGCCTGTGATGAGCTGACAGGGTGTACCCTGTCTTTTGTTCAATGTTCCCCTTAACCATGACGCATGGATGCATTAATGTAATATTATATAATTGATGAGGGGGAAAATAAACTGTTTTTTTTTCTGAGGATGAACGTGAGTGAGAACCAACAACAAATCATAGTCCTCCTAGCAACCGGACCCCTCGCAGTCAGCACTAATGTAAAAACATTAGAAGGCCATTACATCCTTTGTTGGCCTCTTCTAATTGTTTCGTTTTTATGCCGCAAAATTTATGGCCATTAGAACAGACCACAGATACAAAAAATGCTCTCAGAAAAATCCCACAATAAGGAATGTCAAAACATTGATTTCCTGTCATTAGGTTCAGCTGCAAAGCCTCAGAGTGGAGTGCTTTCATATTTTTTTCCCCCTGAAAATCCTGTTTGGAATATTTTATTTTCAAATGAGCAGGGATTTGTTTGTGAGGTAAAGATAAAATAAACTGAATATGTTGTTTTTAATAATGGGTTTAGGGCAGATATGAAAACCATGTTATGACGTATGCACATGCAAAGATGACACTACTGTATGGATCCACATCACCTGCTGTTAATGTATATATGTGTGTGTGTGTGTGTGTGTGTGTGTGTGTGTGTGTGTGTGTGTGTGTGGACACATTTTTACTACATCGTGGGGACCATTTTCCAGAAAAACACAGCCTCATAGGGACCAAAGCCTGGTACCAATGGGATGCTGATTTTGGGTGGGGGATTAGGTTTAGGACTAAGGTATAAATTGAGTTTAGGCTAGATTTATGGTCAGGTATGTATTGGGGTGTTTTTTTAGGGTAAAAAGGGCCAGGATTGAGCTATAGAAATGACCAGAAAATGAATGGAAGTCAATGAAAGGTCCCCATGGTAATAAAAAAACAAACTTGTGTGTGCATACATGTTTTTGTTACCTACGGTTTTTGACTATTTTCCTGGTAAACAGCCAGGCTGTTCCTTATGGGGACAAAAGCCCAGTCCCCATTGGGGGAAATACCATTGGTGGGTCAGGGTTAGGACTAAGGTGAGAGTTAGGTTAGGTTTAGGGTCAGGTATGTACTGGGGTGATTAGGTTCTGGGTAAGGGTTAGGCTGTCAGTAAATGAATGGAAGTCATGAGGATCCCCATGAGGATAGAAGAACAAACACGTGTGTGCATGCATGTCTTTGGTTTAAAAGCTCAACCGGCCATCTGAATGGCAACGTCACTGCTGGCATCAGGAGATCCTGCTTGACAAACAGGAACAGTGGATCCCACGGCCGCCAGCGCTTGTGGCTAAATTAGGCCTGGGACAGCAGTCCACACTCTGATGTCACTGGTGGTCTAAGAACAGTTGCCACATGGACAACAGTGGCTTTAACCTTGGCACCCAGATTATATTGCATTCCGTCACGACATTCCCCTCGGGAACAATCCCCTCGTTTTCTCCATCTCATCACGTTTTATGAGAAACCATTCTTGCACTTCTCCTTAAAGCCCCTTCCTCACATGTATCTGAGGAGACTAATTACAAAAAAACCAAACATGTTATGACCTTTACCACCACAGAGGAGAACTTGGTGTGGCAACACAAGCGCCAGCAAGAAGATCAGAATGATTTCTGTGAGATTTTACTTTTATTTAGGTGTTTTCTCTTTCAAATTTCTCAGATTTTATTTTATTTTAAACAATTCTATACCTCAATGAACATTGTCTTTAGTAACTTTGACTTACTTTTACTATGTAATGTGCAAGCCTGTGCTGTAAAAAATACAAGTACTGCATTGAGACTTGGTATCTAGTTGATTCCTTAAAACTACAAATGCACACCATAGATTGCTGAGAGTAGTTCAAAATGTAATCTAAACTTCAGGATGTCCTTTGTTTGGATAAAAAAAAAAACTTTGGCTCCGGTTAATGAAAAGCTGAGTTTTATATGTCAGGTCTCTGACTTCAAAACCCAAACTTCAACTTCTATACACACATAGATGTTTAATCTTAGGACTGAATGTCAGCACTGAATGAAGTCTGAGTTGTGAAGAATGGACCAAATTCTAAAAAAAAAAAAAAAAATGTATCAAAGACTGAACATGCTGTGATTCTCTGGCAAAACCTGGGTAAACTAGTCAAAACAGTAAGGGGATCCTTTTGCTTTCTAGTTACACATTTCCCAATGTCTGAAATGTTTTTTCATTTCAACCCTCGGTAACAGCAATACACTGCACCGGAAAACACACAATGAAAACACCACACACCATGATTTACTCTCCTGACTGTCAACACCAGCTGGCGTCATCTGGAACAGACTTGATCCAACGCTCTCCCATCAGATGCGGTGCCCAAAGCATATGGATGATGAGCTTATTACAGCTACGCTTCAGGTGTCACGTTATGCGTGCCCCTCCTTTATTACGGATGCTTGCTTTCTTCTCCTCCGCCTCTGCGCCACCCACCTGTTCTCCACTTGCTTCAACCCAAACCAATGACTGGGTGAAGAATCAACACGGTATGACACAGTCTTTACTTTCTCTGACATCTCTGCTCAGATTAAAAAAAAAAAGAAAAAAAGAGACAAGTTGCTAAAACCATCTGTAGGAGGATTCAGAGTAATCAAGCCTGACAAGGGAACTCTAGAGCCCTAAAGTCAAGTTTAAAATCCCAAACAAGGCAGATACTGATGATGGCACGCTGCACCACATGTGGAGCATGTTTTGCTGAGGAATGCTGAATAAATAAGCAAAATTCTCCTCTCTTATGTGAGGGGCGATGATGTCCGAGACCACTTTGGGAAATGATGCTAAGAAGATGGAGCATGTGAACTGATTTGAAGGATAAGGGAGCTGTGGCACTTCAATGCTTCCATGCAGTCCTGCAAAGCCACTCGCAAGCAAGTGCACACTCAATACTTGCACACAACGTTGTTTCTAATTAGTAAAATCTTAATTTCGTGTAATGAGCTTTCAGCTAACCCACAAGGATCTTCATAGGAAAAGATGCTGACTGTCCAATGAGACCGATGACCAATTAAAATAGAATACTTGGTACAAACCGGCCAAACATTCATTTAAAAATCAATTTCTCTTAATAATTAATTTGTAACGAAACTGTTTTGTTATCCCTTGTGGACAATTACATGTAATGCTGATCCCTCTGTAAAGAAAAAGTACAAATACCTTTCACTTTATCTTTATTTGGAGTTGCTTGCTGCGGGTCAGCACCTTGGGCAGCTGGGCTGTTTATGGCAGCATAAATGTTCAAAGATTTTTTTTTTTAATCTCCTAAAAGAGGTCTATGAAGGATGGATGGGGAATTAAGTGAATAATTTGCTAACATACACAAAGATATGTGCATGCATTAAAAGAAAAAAAAAATATCGCCCTTTCTTCTTTGGAAGATGAAATATTGGCGAAAAAAGTAAAAAAAAAAGAAGAAAAAGTGAAGAGAAGATACAAGAAAAAAGAAACAAGGAAGACAGAGGGGGCATGACTGTCTGAGGAAATGAGTAAAAATATCCTTCGCCACTCCTACTTTCATGTTTTTTGAGCAACACAAACACACTCAGACTCACAAACCAGTCAAAACCAGACCCCCCCCCACCCCTGCCTCCCATCTTCCTTTTATCTCAGTCACATTTTTAAATTCCACAGATTCTACGTACATGACCCAACGCCTGCTAATGTAACATCTGTGGCAGATGTGAAGGATTCAGAGCTCTTCTATACACAAACTCGAGTGTGTGTTTGAGGGGGGGGGACTCGCATATTGGCACAAAATCCTGCAGATGGGAGTTTGTGTGGGAGGGTCACGGAATCTCCCCGAGAGTCTGCGCCGCTTTCATGCCATATTTGGTGCTTCTGAGTAATGCTGTCAGTCAAGCCAAGTTTCAAGTACAGCCGGTACATCTAATGGACCTTGGATAAAAAGTCTTTCCAAATCATTTCTAAATGTTTGACTTATCCTGCTTGACCTGCTCGAAGGTTGGCGTGTGCGGTATCAGCACTACCCAGCTGTGCCAAATCTATTTGCTCACAAAAAAAAGGAAAAAGTGTAATAAATTGACTTTGAAATACTTTCCAGGGATTGCCCTAAAACTTCCTGAAACTCAGCTTGGGGTGTCTTTATTAGACTGCCAATCCATTTGCTATCTGAAATGCAACAAACAACAGCTTAAACAAGCTACGACAAGCCTCTTGTGACATTCAGCCACCCTCAGCTGTAAATAAGAAGCCAGTTCAAGTGTGCCGCCCCTCTTGAAAGCGATGCTTTTCTCCCAAATGCTAAAACGCTGCAGGCATCTTGAAACCTGGCTTATGAACCCTGACAAGAAAGAAGCTCACTATCTGCTATATCATCCACACTCCCTGGGACACACACACACTTGTACACACACGCGCTCATCTGTGTCCCTGACCATTTTCCCTCTTCAGAGCAACAGCTGAGTGTAGGAGCACAAGTCAGCATCAATATTAGTGTGTGTACATGTGTGCGTACTGCAGCTCGTCCTGCCTGCAGCGCTCGCCACTGATCTGCAGCAGCGTTGGTGGTGTTCGCCCACACACAAACCTTCCCCATCATCAGTTGCATCCTGACTCCTCTGAAGTAGTAAAGCCCTACGAGTGAATGCCGTACCCATGCCAGCATTTTGCCACCATAAACCCTGACGGTGGATGCTTGGAGGGTTGAGTGTAACTTGACATCAGGAAAGCTGTTCCTGTTTTAGATTCTTGCAGTCACAGGCTGTCGCTTCTTCCCAGAACGCATCGTTTCACATGGGGATACACCTATACAGGCTGGGACTGAAGGCTATAACAGGACTCATACAACAGCAATGAAAAACACCCATAAATGGTGAGCTGCTGTCCTAATGGGTTAGAACAACATGTGAGATAGGGCATGAAATAAGAGGGGGGATCTCTAAAAACAAATAGAAACAGCTCCTGACAGAAATATTGCCTTTTAAGTGAAGCATAAAGCACTACAGCTCAGGGAAAGACTTGTCCCCTCAATCTTCTGTGAAGACAAAACTAAATGCCTCAAGATAATATAGCCTCTTCCTCCCATCTCCTTCCCTGCCTCACCCTCCTCCTCCTCCTTTGTTTGGAGAGGCCACCTTTAACCCACCATCACGATGCGAATCCATTGTTGTCCGCCCTCTTCTGCCACACCTTACACTATTTGTGTGAAAAAAACAAAAACTCAGTGATGAGAAGATTGCTGCCTTTCAATTGTCTAGCCCCTGCACTGCTCACTGTGAAGCTGTAATTAGTGTCGAGAACAAATTTGTTAGTGCTAATAAGGCTCCAAGCTGTGTTGCTAGCAAGCACAACATGGCATCAGAGTGCGGAGCAACCAGATGTAGCCTCTATGCTGCTTGATGGGAAACTACGATGCAGATAAGAGACGCAGAAGCCATCATTGTTCTGGAGCTAAACGTGTAGCACCTGGTTGTCCAGGACCACCATTTTAGTTCAAATGTAAGGATTACAAATCTCAAAAATTACTATAAAAATATCACGCATTTCTCTTTTTTCAAACGTCATCTAATACTTAAAGAGAAGTCATAATCAATGATAACTGATAAATTGTTGACAATATTTTTTATACCAGAGAAATAAGGGGACACTACATTCAGAGAAAATGCTTGTAGGGGGTTGAATGATAGTGAGACTATCAACAAAACCTAATGGTTTGCCAAATAATAAAAAAAAGCTTGATTTCTTGCTATTTTTTCCAGCTAATCCTATAGTAACAAGTTCCCAAAGAGTCCATAACATCACAAACTTGAGTTTTCTAAAAAAAACAAAAAAACTAGTAAAGACTGTCGTGATGAAAAGTTTAATGCATAAAAAGGTTTTCTTTAAACCCTTCCATGACCACAAATAAGAATATAAAACAAGCTGATTGAAATGAGACTTAAATAAAAAAACCTTTAAAGCACAACATTTTTCAAGATCGGGACAGAAAAAGCTATTTTATTTTCTGCAATACCTGATAGCCAAATCTATCATCTCCATTTGCATAAAGGGAAAAAAATATAAGATTAATCCATCTTTCTTAAAAACACATTAGCACTTTTTGGATTATGACACTAGTTTTAAAACTTTAAATTAAGTTTGTTCTTTAAGAAAATCCACAAAAGGAATATGACACCTAAGCTCTTACAGCAGGACATATATATATATATATATATATATATATATATATATATATATATATATACTCTATATATATATATATAAAAAA
>JARVJO010000165.1:13934310-13968750 GCA_031762555.1 Cynodonichthys magdalenae | reverse complement strand
AGTCTTCTACATGCTTTGCAAGTGGGAAAACCTGAAAAATCAACAGTGTATCAAATACTTGTTCTCCCCACTGTATTCACGCGTGATTTTAATAGCATTTCCTACTTAATGGAAACTGTGTTTTTTCGACATTAACAGAATATCGACAAAGTTTTGCGCACATTTGCAATGGAAACGCAGCTATAGTGTTTGTTGTTACGTGCAAGATTTTCATCATGTATCATGCATAGATGCAGAAACATACTGTATATAAGAGTTAAAATACAAAATCTAAACCAGTGGTTCCCAAATGTTTTTATATTCTGACCCACAAGTTAACAAAAACAGAGGCTTGTGAATCAAATAGTACTGGTTTAAAGGTGCTAATATTGCTAAATCCCTATTAAAAAACAGTAAGGCTACAAAACAAACAGCTTTTTATTCATGTATGAGTATTGAATTTATTCATTGCAATAGTTGGGGTGAAAAATTCTATTTGCATTCATCTTTTTGTTACATTTGATTTGGTTTCTGGAAATCTTCTGGGGACCATTTATTGTTTTATGAACCACAGTCTTGGGGTTGGTTGTATTTGTTATATAAAAATGCTATGAATGCTACTTTTTAAATACTTTCAGCAATTCTAAAACTTCTATTGCCCAAATCTGTGCCCTCCTCTCTCCTTCTTGTAATCTTTTAATCCTTTTCAAATAATCTTGAATGCTTTTTGTCTCTTTAACTGAGGGCTGACATATTTCTCTACAAAATAAAACACCCCTTGGAAAAATTGTCACTGAATCATTTTATATAAAAAGCTGTAAATCAAAACAGTGCTGCTGTCATGCATAATTTTAATTTAAAAAATAAACATGCCCTGGGATGGACTTGTGACCCAGAAAGGAAATTGTGTGTAAAGATAATACATATAGAATTAGTGTTTTTCTGCCATTGGCATAAAAAAAAGATGAAAAAAGCAACTCATTTCACTTCAATTATTCAAAATGTGCATGTGCTCCAACACAAAGGCACTTTTTTTCTTTACAATTTTTAAATTTAATCTTATTATAAAAAAATGAACTAAAACAATTGTGAGCATCGACAGTTTGTCCATGTCTATAAGCATGACTGTGGTGTTGACTCTGACCTTTCTTCGTCTGTCTCCTCCTCCTCTGTAGATGCTGCTGGTATAACCAGAAGATCATAGTCTGCTGTGTTTTTTAAAAATTATTTTATCTGCCTTTCTTTATTTAGTTTTATGCTGCATATGGTAAAAAAGCTCAATTCTGCTGTTTATGATAAAAAAAAAGGGTTAATCGTCACAATCATAGACGAGACAAACTTGAATGAGTGACGTTTAAAACAGCTAATGATTACGGGGCAAATTACCTGCTGCTGATCAGGAGAGGAAAGGTGAAGAGCTGTGGCATGGCACGTGCACGTTTGTGTGTATGTGAGTGTGGTGAAGGGTGGGCGTGAGGGCAAAGTTGCGTTGCACGTTTTAGGGCACTGGTATATATTTTATACTTTCATTCTCCTCTCGCTGTGGATGGACAAGTCTTCCATTGTTGACGTCTTTTAATTCATTCGTAAATAAAACATTTCTGCACCGCTATATGGCCGTAAACCCCTCTATCAAACTAGAACAGACTGCTCTGGAAGGTGGGGGGGGAGTTTGAAGCACCTCATTTGGATTTAAAGAGACAGCTTCAAAATGAGTTGATCTGCGACACATCTCAGAAAAGGGGTGGGGCTTGTGGAGGTACAACAAGGAGGAATTCAGACCAAAGCATTGCAGTTCCACTTTATATAGACCCCAAATGAAGGATTTTAAATGTGAAAAAGGATTTAAAACCTGATACCTTTTTATAACTACAGAAAATAACATACAGACGAAGGCTAAAATCAACACCTGAAACAAATGATCTGATGTGTACTAACTTGTTTTAGTTAAGATAATGTCCTATTTGTTGACTATGGAAAATGGTAAATGGACTGTACTTATATAGCACCTTTCTATCCAACCAGAACACTCAAAGCACTTCACACTACAATCTGTGCCCTCATTTACCCATTCACACAGCACTCTATTAGGTCTCTACAAAGCTAACATATACAATCATCTATGGAAACTAATCACATTCATACACTGATAGGACACACATCAGAGGCATTGGGGGTGAATCGTCTTTCCCAAGGACACAACAACTGAGACAGATGGAACGGGGGATCGAACCGGCAACCTACCGGTTCCAGGACGACTCTCCTAACCACTCTGTAACAGCCGCCCCAACTAGGGGGCACTCGTCCTTTGTGGCTTCAGCTTCTGGCTTCTGGTCCTGTGTCATGCTATAATACAGTATATCTTGAGGTTTCTGCAAACAGCCTCTACAGCTGATCTGCAATTCAGTAACTAACATAAGAGATGATTTTGTAAGGAAACACAGACCCCATTAATCAAAACGAGATACGTTTGTTAAAAAAAACTCTTTACCTTTTAACTAGAGTATGTAGAACTTAGTTTTGCAGTGTGGATCATTTATTTGGGCAACAAATCACAGGGAGCAGACATAATCTAAAACAGGAAATTATACTGAAAATATTTCAGCAATTACTGCAGCATTTCATTCAAGTGCACATCACTAAAAATACAGTAGGAGCTGTGAAAATGGGAAGGGTGTTCTGTCAGGAGCAAGTGAGAAAGCTTTTACTATTCTACAACTGAGTGTAAGCCTGAGGCTCATTTTCTTCTCCGCTTCTGCTCAACTCTGTTATTTGGGCAGAATTTGAGCTGCATGAAAAGGTAATTACAGCAGAAAGCTTTGTCATGCCTTTCGCTGGCTTTTTCTTTTTTTTCCTTCTCATTTCTTTACAAAATAAGGTTTTGACCTACAGGGATTTTCTACTTCTAGTTTTAATTCTCTTTGTTATCATTAGCTTAGCACTGATTGTCGTTTGATACTGTAGCTCATCGGCTGCACAGGTTCTAAATAATGTTTACATAACCAACACATTTACATATCATCAACTCCAGGACAACCTTAAAAAGAAACTACAATCCTTAGTATTGGTACGCGTGACTCAACACCCCCACATCTTTCCTGAACTATGAGGCACATGTGGTCATATAGCCTACATAAACATGAACACTCGGTTAGCCATGTGCTCACATCCTACCACATACATTTCACCCATCATCGAGCCAACAGATTAAAAATTCAGACGGCTTTTTGAGTTCTTGCTAACTGCACCTAAATATCGAGGTACTTAACAGACAAAAATCAGTAATAAAGAGGAATCTAAAAGGCACGAGTGAGTCAAAACAGAACTAAAGTAAAACCTAGTATTCCAAGGTATGGATATCACCTGCTGCCTTTCCTTTTTATTGTCTGCCTTTTGCCTTTGGGCAGTCATGAGGTAAAGCATGGATGAAGAAACAGAGGAAAGAGAAAAAAGGACTGGCAGGAATAAATAAAACATATTTGAGATCAGGTAGACAAGTAGAAGAGTGAGTACAGTAAAAAGTTCACTTTAGGTTGGCATCCTGCCAGCATGTGGACAGAGATGCAGGTCGGTGCTCTCCGCCTACTGACCGCCCCCTCATCCGAACGTTCTCCCTGCATTAAGGGCCGCAATCAAACATTCATTCTCCAAAACCTGTATACTCATATAGCCAACAGAAGTGTGTCTGCACGCTGACCCGAACTAACAAGAACAATGGGTTATACCAAGCACAGAGCAAACATCATCCATACAGCAAGTGGAGGGTCAGCAGCATGCCCCCCCCCCCACCACACAACTCATGTTATTCTTGCTCAGCAGCTAACAAGCTTTCATTGTAGATGGCTCAGTTGCGCCTAATTGTTGATGAGATTTTTTTTGAGGAAAGCAGGAGGCTCAGTTTTTAAGCACAAGAAATTAAATGGAATATTACTCATGTTGAAGTTGAGAACAGGAGCAAGAGGAGGGGTATTATATATTTTCTAGGCAAATAGTTCAATTCTATACCACAATCATGTAACTGTAATTTCATCTAATTGCCTTGAAATTGACCTATGTCTCTTTAAGAACCTCCTACCATTTCTGACACTCGCACTTCAACACGTTTTTACAACAATGCTTTATGCCGTTTACAATATTTTGTAGGAGTGTTGTATTTTGTTGTAAAAAATGAAGCAACATTATATAATTTCAGTTTTGGAAACTATAGAACACCATATTAGCAAATATTAGCCAGCCACTACCCATTGTTTGTTTAGTTTGTTACCATTTCTCAACTAAATAATGCCCATGTTACTACGTAAATGTACTGTTGGTCATATCATGTTGTTGATGCTGGGGCTGCTGAATGTATCTGTTCATCTGATCATCATGTCTAGTCAGTCCAAAAATTTACTCATCTCCTTTATTATGACACCAGCATTTACATGGCCTCTGTTAGGGCTATAAATTTATTTTCCTAATTCTGTTTATAAAGCTATTTAGGAATAAGAAAAAGACTAATTAAAAGGAATAGTTACAATCTTTCCCATACATTCAGGAACATTCTTGTTTCATCTCAAACCCAAAGTTTTCCTTTTTCTCTTCCAATAAACTGAAAATAATTTGATACAGAATGCTGCCCATTTTATCCAGTGAGATCTGGGAAAAGAAATAAGCTCCATAATGGAATCATTTCATCCCATTTGTGTGCTTAAGCAGGAAGTTTGTTGCAGTTTAGCAAGGAGTGGAGGAAATCTCAGCTGTGGATTCTCCGATTTGCTTGCCTAGAGAGCGACTTTATGGTGTGTTGAGGCTCTGAGGGGCCTTTAGAGATGCCTTATAGGAAGCTCACAAAAGCTCTCCCACATTTTTAACAATGACACAGGGTCTCGTTAAATCTTATCACCATTACAACACTCACAACAAGGGCAGGACTCATCAAGGATCCAATAATTTATGACTTAGGGGCTCATTACATTTTGTCACTATAGTAACTAGCCTTATCAGCAAAGACCACCTCGCACAATGTTTTTATGTTAATTGATATCAATTCTTCTCAAGGATGTGACCGTTGTTGCAAAATCACCCCACCAGAAAAATGATACAATTTTCTCCTACAAGTATTTATCTTTAGTTTTTCTTTGCTTTTAGATTTTGTTTTATTTTCCAAATTTGAAGAGCATCATTTCCCTTGTTAGTTTATCAGTTCAACTTGTTTTATTCATTTTTTTTTACTTAATTTTCTTAAGATGATCATATTAACAAATATTTTTGAAGTTGTTGTTTTCAGAGTTGCTTTAGATGATAAAAGTCACACAGGTATCAGAGAAATTTCACCTTTAGTCATCTCCAAATCTCATACTTTAAGAACAAATATGACAGAAATAAAGATTTTTTCTTTGAAGTACTTGCCACATTTCTGTTTTTTTTTTATTTACAATACATAAGAAAGCTTTGAGTTCATATGAAAAACCATTTAGCTTGAGCCTACCACAAAGACTTTCCTAACCTACATGTTAGTGTGTTGGGACGAAGCCAAAGCATCCCACTGTTAAGTGGTCAGTAATGGCAAAGTAATTCAATCCAACTGGGTTTTTCTCTTTCCATTCAAACTTCCGGTTCAATTCACTCTTGTTATGTGGGAAGGAAGCTTTCCGTAAGACCCACCAAAACCTCTGCCCACATCAAATGATGCAATGCCTAATGAGACAACAAATATGGCTCCTAATGTCCTTTTGTTTAATTGAATTATTGACTTAAAAGGCTGTGGCAATGAGAAATCAGGGCCATATCTTAGATTTGAAATGTGCAAGAACCACTCTACTTGAAAGGGATGCTAGTTTTTAACTCAGTGTTTTGTCTGACACAATTAGGTCTAAGCAGGATGAGCTCAGATGCAAGTGAGGAAAAAATAAAGACAAACAAAACACTTTTATTGAGAAAACTGTCAGTACAGCTGTTGAAGCATTTTTAAATCTTTTATTCTTAAAAATTTGAATTTTATTCATTCTTTTAGTTTTACTGACAGGTCCTTTATTATCCCTAAATTTACTTGTGTGATTTTTAACCCAATCTATTATAAATTTAAATTGAAATACTACTTAAAATCACATTGAGTATTTTGTCTGACACATATTGCATAAGTCTAAAATTATCTACGCAATGAATGATTACATGAATGATTACATGAATGAATTTATTCTTACATTCGATCAGTCATGTTCCTTTTGTAGTAAATCAATAAAAGCGTAAATTTATTCAAAAAAGAACAAAAATTAGTCCCAAACAAATCATCATAATATAAACCCACAAGTACTTTAAGGTAATGACAGAAAAAAGTAAGTAAAAAAAAGTCGATTGTGTATTTTCTTGAATTTTCTGAGTATTTCTTTCTTCAAACATGGCCAAAACCAGATAAAGAAATGTTGATTAAAAAAAAAAATAAAATAAAACCTTTTGGTAGTTCTGATACAAAATGATCAGGTTATCCTTCTTTCTTTAATTACAACAGACATTTTGACATAAATTTCAGTTTTATTTGCTTAAAAAAAGTGATGTTATTATAATTAAAGGCCTAGCCTTCATTGATGGAACACATATCTCTTTACCACCAGCTGAGGTGGCCATCTTAAATTGGGTCGGCTCCAAAAGGCAATCCACCATAAAGCTGCATCTTATTATTTTCTTTAATTTTCGATAAAATTTGTCCAGTGGTTCACCAGATATTTAGCTAAAATGACAAACACATCCACTCACACAAACGTGCAAAAACAATATGAAGTCAAAGGCATTTATTTCAGAACAGAAGTAGTGTTAGGGATGATCTGCTTTTGCCTGGAAAAGTTTAAAGTTCACCATTTTTGTTTGACATGAGAGAAGGTCTTCTAGGTGTGAGAATGTCAGAACAGCACTGACCCTTCCAGCTCACTGATCTGATCCATTCTGCCAATCTGGAAAAATTGGTCAGATATCAAAGTGAGAGCCAGAAAAAGCTCAGTCGCATAACAGTAATGCTGCCGCAGAAGGTGCAAGAGACAACCGAGCCCGGCTCATCTGTCCGATGCTTTCTATTACTAGAATCAGCTTTTAAGGCAAGGACAACAGAAAAGCACTTTTTTTTTTTAAATAAATGGTATTTCCCCCCAAAAAACAGTTGCATGTACGTACAAGAACATCTAATCACCCATTTTTATTGCCATGAATGGATTCTGAAATAAATTCTTCTGAAGTACTTTTAAAGTTTAAGTATTCTTTGTGAAAATGATTCAGTTTTGGCATTTCCCTGTGAAATGGCAGCTTCTGCATCACAAATGACTTCAACAACTTCTTCAAGCATTTTTAACATTTACAGATTACGTCTAATGTTTCCTGTCAGACGCAATAAAGTTTTAAAGTTCTCATAATCCCTTTGTTTCCTGTTGATTTTTACCACCAAAAAAATGGACAATCACAAAGTTGCCTTCATGTGTGTTCTGTTAGCAAAATTCCTGATGAACCACTGAATGGATTTTAATGAAACATTAAGAAAAAAAACATTGGATAAACATTTTATAACTGATTACGTCTTGGAATCAGAATGATTTAAGATGGTCGCCACAACTAATCAGCCTTAGCAAACACAAAAATTCATTGAGTTATTTTTACAGCTACTGAGATGGAATTTAGTGTGGTAGTAGCTGAACTGATCCAACACATTCCACGCACTAAGACAGCAATCACATTAATTTTTACTCTAGATGTGTTGTGCAAAATTGTAAATACTCATTTATTCATTTAACAGACACTTTCATTTCAGCTATACTCACGTGTGTTGGTTAGAAAATACAACAAAGTAATGTTATAGGGTGTGTGCGAGTGTGTGTGTGTGTGTGTGAGTGTGTAGGGTGCTTTACATCAAAGCTCTGAAAAATGACAGGTAGGCCAGATGCCAACAGCCATCCACTTATCAACTGTCATAAGTTGTCTTTTCTGGAGGTCACTCCGACAGCACACATCAAATTTATAATGGAGTTTGAATTTTTTAGTGCTCTGTTGAAAATAATTACATTTCCTTACATAACTTGTTGAAAACCTGATTGAGAATGAAACCAGAGTAACCTCTAAAGCAGGCATCACCAAATGGCGGACCTAGGTCCGAATCCGGACCAGTGCCCTTTCTGATAAATTCACAGAATTACATAATATTCATGGAGTATTTTTTCCCAGCGAAAGCCAAGCAGAAATGCAGTTAGGAGGTTACCTCTACTACAGTTATTACAGTAACAGGGTTGAACCAATCAAATCTTTTGTTTACCCTGCGTGGCCAGTGCAGTGAGCTAACCTGAAGAGAGCAGAAGAGAAGAGGCGACAGCATAGCTTGCTCCAAAAGTTGATGCAGAAAACCGCAGTTTTAAAGATGGACAGAGAAATTTATGTTTATTCTTCCAGCAGGCAGTTCAAAACCTGTTTGTCTCATATGCTCTGAAACGGTCGCATTAGTTAAAAGTGCCAATGTGAAGCGCCACTATAAAAGAAAGCACAGCCTTTTTGAGCAAAGTTATCCGCAGAATTCCGAGCAGGGAGCACGTAAATTAACCGAACTGCGAGCCCAACATGACAGATCTACCCGACTCATCAGAAATACTTTTACAGCCCAGCAACCTGCAACTGAATGCTCACTCAAGGTATCGTGGTTTTTGGGGAAACATGAAAAAAACATTTAGTTGCTTGTTCTGTTTGCACTTGTTTTTTCCCCTAGAAGAGCCACTTTTTATTTATTTTCTGTTTTCTAAAGATGTTAACTTGCACTTTAACTGAAAGCCTTCATCTCTTTAGGTTTGACTATTCAATATAAAAGAAAAAGGGTTATTAGGCTCTGTTTGCACTTCTAAAATGTATTTGTTCAGAGGTTTCTGTTTTCTGAAATAAAGGTTTTAAAATGATTTGTCTGGGACTACTTTTAATTTTGGTAAAATAAGTTGTTTACTATAAAGTGCCGTTTGTTAACAGTGAAAATATGAACACATGGGGGTGAACAAGACCATAAAAGACAAAAGTCAGACTTTTGTTCGGACCTTTTACTAGGAGGAAAGTTTAGCTACTGGACCTCAGTGAATTTTAATTGAATATCCCTGCTCTAAAGTTTAAAGTACAGATTATACTTCAACAAATTATGCTTTAATGGGGTATTATTTGGGTTTTGTTGTATAACAAAGTAACTATGAGAAGCCGAGGTAAAACAACAACAACAAATGTAAAGTGTTGTTTCAGCTAACAAACATGTTTGGGTTATATGAACTTGTCAATGAACTTTTAATTCACAAACATGTACATTTTATGTAGCTCAGACTCAATCAGGATAAAACTTGTGTTTTCATGTTAGAATTTGAAATTGCAAATTACCATTTGACTATAACTTCTACAGTCTGTTTGCAACCTGTAAAACCTCCACAAATTGACTGTGGATCATTGAAAGTGGACAAACTCAACAATCTTGACCTCAAAATATAAGAAACAGTTGAAAGATTTCTTCAATCCTACCTACAGGCCAGAGTAACATTTAAAAATGTGAGTCAAAATGAAGGTTTTCTTATTCACTGAACCAAAATTAATTTATAGTAAACAATTAGGCTCAAAACAAGCCATCAGGAACATTGATTCACTTTAACCCTCAGCAGCAAATAACCAACTTAGACCTTGATTCTGCTCGGAGTAGCTGTTAGCTCATCAGTCTTGTCAGAATAAACTATTTATCCAAACTGAGGCTGCTCAAAGAGCTTTCTACAGCAGGTAAGCTATTATGGTTGATGAACTTTCTACAGAATCTCAATTTAAATGATCTTAACTATATTTTGAACCTGGGCAAGTCATTCAGGATGGAACATGTAAAATATGAGCAGATCTTCTAATTGATTGATTAGAATTTGTGTAACCACTTTTAGTTCACAATTCAGTGGAATTCTCCACTGCCTGAACCACAAATCTAAAGGGTAAAGAGAATGTAGCTAATGGTGGATTAGCCTGTACAAGTGTCTGAACCCTTCGAGGCCATTACTCTCTCACTAAGTGTTTTCTGCTTTTTTGACAGAAGAACACAATGTACAATCGGACCGTCTAGTGTGGAGGGGATGGGTGGTGAGAAAGTGTTCCTGAGTAATGGCAGTGATCTCTAAGAGCTTTTATCATATCTATTTCCCAGAACCAACCAAAGAGATGTTTCAAAATAAAACAATTAACAGTTTCCCTCCTAGCAAAACTCGAGTTTATTCTTAATGCCTGTAAAAATGTTTTTGGTCAGTCAGAGAACATTACCCGGCGCTAATGCTTGATCGAATGAGTGGAACATTTTCAAACCAAAACTGGCTCACATTTTTACAGCCCGCTGCTGAAAACTGAAGGTGGACGTCTTGTGTCTGTGTGTTTGTCAGTCACCAATATAACCCTTTCAACACTGAAAAAATTTTAGTTAAACTTACAGAAAGAGTTCCTTGAATGTGCAACAACAAACTCATTACTTTTTGGTCACAAAAATGACTTGGTCAGCTTTGTAGATATTTAGATAAAATTTGAGCTGGTAGTAGCTGAGACTGACCACAAGCGCAGATTCTGAGTGTGACATCCTAAGGCAGGAGTTCTCAAATGTTTTGGGTCTGAGGAGCCCTTACAAAAGGTGAAGATTTTCCAGGGACCCCCTCATAAACCATTTTAACCACTAAATGCCATGGGAATAATTATTTTTTGTTTAGTTTGGTATGTTTGTTTTACTTGTACATTGTTCCACATACAAGGCTAAAAATAAAAACAAAAACCAAAATCAACAACTTATTGTAATCTTTCTAAGGACCCCTGCCAAGCTACATCTTGTGGACCCCTGGTCCTGGGACCTAGGGTTGGGCAAAATTGTATCGTGTGCAATTAATCGTCAGAAAAACTTTAAATCGATTAGTTTTAGGCACTTGACAATTAATACGGTTAATGCCACCAGGCAGACTGACTGGAGATTTCCCCGGTCAGTCCGCTTGATGCTCCTCTCCGCTTTAAATTACTAACATTTAAAATAAATAAAAAAATTATGTAATTTATTTATCATAACTTCAGTTTTACTTGGTCTGTCAACACAATTTAGAAATTGATGTATAGCCTGAAGTCTGTACTTTTGACCCAATGTGGAACAGATTTTTATGGAGAGCAAATATTTCCCACAAGAGTGATTTAAATTGGTCGTGAATAGGGCGTCCAGGGACTCCAGGGGATTAATCATCATATTAATTGTTTTCGGCTAAATACCACAATTAATTGTGATTAATTTTTTTGCCAATATCGTGCAACCCTACTGGGACCCCAGTTTGACAACCTCTGCTTTAAGGAATGATATAGGGCCCTATGATTTCCACAATGAAGAAAACAGAATTTACCAAACAAAATGGAATCCAGTACAAAATGCAAAATCTCCTGGAATTTATTCATTTGGGTGAGCTCTGAGGTATTTTGGCCGCTGCGACCCCCGGTACCTGCCGTTACCTGGTTACATGCTGAAACACCAACGTCCTTCAAAATAAAAAATGCCAAGCTTAGTGCAAAGTTTAGGGCAGAACATTACCTCAGTGATTAAATTTTTAATTCTGAGGCTATTCATTTGTTAAATTATTTGTCAGTCACTTTATAATTACACTTTCTTAGGTAAATATGGTTAGAATTGTGAGGTTTCAGGCAGAAAGACCCAGGGCGCAGGCAAAAATCCAAACGTAATGTAACAAAAAGGCTTTATTAAATCAAAAGGCTGACGGGGCAGCTCAAAAACACTTACAAAACTTCTCAGGAGAAACAGGCACGAGAAACAGCGGAACCACACTGGCTGGGGAAGCAGCACAATGAACGGACGCAGACTGAACACAGGACACAGAATATAAAGCCAAACTAATGAGGACAAACGAGAAACACCTGGAGGAGACACAAGGGGAAACAGGTGAGCTGGGGTGGGGCTGGAAGCAAGACAGCAGGGCAGAGAAACACAGGGTAACAGAGAAACACTAAAAAATAAAAGCAAAAACACACAAATCATGACAAGGATGAAAATGTGTAATTCAGAAAATTTGAAAAAAGTGGAATTAAGAAAAATATAAATGAAAAAAAAAACTGAGTTTGGGAAAAAATGTAATTTGGAAAATAAAGATTTTATAGGGCCATAATAATAGGCCTTTAACTGACTCATTTGTAATAATTCATAATATAGAAAATCATAAATAATGTTTTCAAGAATATGATTAAAATGTATGAAACCAAAGGTGAGGATATTAAAGTACTCTGTGAGAAGGATCAAAAATGTGAAGTTTTTCCAGGAAATCAATAAATATTTAAACATGATTTATGATTGCTGACAGTAACAGGCAGTGTGTCAGGCTGCATGCTGCTGGATGGGTTTGAAAAAAAAAAAAAAAAGAAAAAAGTGAAACTATGAATCACTTTCACATGGCGAAAGGCATGGATAAATCACAATTGGCTTCCAGTGACTCATATGCTGGTTCTGACTACTAGACTGGAACTGGAAATTGCGTCTGAGACGGACATTGAGGCCACGTTTTGATGACAGTTCGCTGCCCTAATGCGCTGAAATGGGTCTCATCACAAAGTCTCAGACAAAGTCTCTGTCAGAGCCGTTCCTGCTGGGTCTCACCTGCTGCGCTGTGTATGAAATGGGCTGCTGCATCTCATACTATAAGGCACACCACAAACACACACCTTGGATATAGATGCGACGAAAGTCATCAAGTCCTTGACACTCGCGAAAATCATTTTCTCCACTTCACGCACACACACACACTCACTCACACACTGACTGTCTGTCCGATCGTGATAAGCATCGTCAGGGATAATGGCCTTGTTAATGAAGTGAGACCTGGTTGTGACCGGCAGCTGAAGCAGCTGATGACTATCAGAGGGCGGATCCATCAGTGGTGCAGTAATAATGTCAATATTTCCCAGGGTACATCACAGGATAGAGATGAGCCTCAAACATACAGTAGCTCAAATGTTGCCTCTGCAGGTGTACCTTATTCTTGTCCTCATGTGACATGTTCTCCCTGCATAATAATGACCTAATCAACATATTGTTCTGGCATTGTCCGTATTAGCCCATAAGTCTATAAAAAGAACACGGTGATGGAATACAACCGATCCTGCACCATTTCCTGCAATCAGCAACAAAGCATCATTCAGCTGCTCATGTTAATGACAGCTTTTATGTGGAGCACAACTAATTACAACATTCACTTGTAATAAAGGATACCAGCAAGGCCTCTTGACCATTACTGTGCTTGCCAAACTCACATGAAACGTATTTAACCCTCATGGTTGAGAAGCGGCCATATAGAAGGTGTTACGTCTTTTAAAAGCCAGCTTTGATGGTATGTGAGTGCGGGAGTCGTTCCGTAATGCGCTGGTTATTTCAAGCCTAATAATGAACCTCATTACATCGCTTCACCTCCTGCACGCCGTCAGAACCACTCACAGCGCCGGACTCCAGGAACCTATCAGGAGTGTTTGTAATAAAACAGTCAATCAGTGCTTTCATTAAAGCGTGACTTCAGGCGGACGCCAAGAATTTCCACTCACGTCCCTTTTTGTTCACCCGTGAAACCCTTCAGGTGTGTCCGAGTGTCATATAATCGGTTTGCATTAAATTGGACCGAGGCTAATGTCACCCTGATCTCAGCACGGTGGCTAATTACTGTCATCCTTTCATCCCACAAAGACAGAAGGACACAGAGGGTCAGTAACAGAAGTCAGTGACACTTATTAAAAACTTCCTCTATAAAACAAAGAAGTCAAACATGACCAAGAAAAGACAAGCTATAGATTAACTTTCATCTGTCAGACCCCCTGATAGCTTCAGGGGTCTGCAAAACTTTGGGCATCAAAATATGTAGAGGTGTATAAAATAAGTAAAAAAAAAAATATATATATATATATATAGGTAAAACGTCATAAAATGAATTTCACTGATAAGAAAAGTAAAGTAAAAGTCATGTAACTGCTCACAATAATTTAGAAGTTTTAAAAAGTACTTTTACACACACCCTAATAAAACAAGTGTTGAATTTACTTAAAGTTATGCTAAGTGGTTCCACTAAACTGAGATGAGTACATTTACTCAGCTCGGTTTAGTGGAACCAGTTGACATAACTTGGTTAACTGAATTCAACAAAGCTTTTTAGAGTGTATAAACAAGTCCTTTCATAACGAGTCGCATTTAAATTTGTAGCGTGTGTTAAAATTGAAAGTAAAGTTAAAGTATGAATTTTATGTTTTGAATGTAACAAAATATAAGTAAGTTACGATAAGGAAAATACGTGGTATAATTACAGATACTCAAAAAAGTTCTTTACTGCAATGAAGAAATGTATGTTACTGTACACGTCTGAAAATATGCTCTATTTTAAGAATTAAAGGCCTAGTATTCTTTGAGGAAATGCAAATCTGTCACCTTTCATGCCAGGGATATAGACTAAAATCCATCCATCCATCCATTATCTGTACCCGTTTCTTCCTTTAAGGGTCACGGGGGTCACTGGTGCCCATATCCAGCCGTCACAGTGCGAGGGGCAGGGTACACCCTGGACAGGTCGCAAGTCCAGACTAAAATCCTTTTATGTTAAAAAATAAAGTTATAACGGTTTCGGTTAAACCTTGAAAATGCCATTGTAAGCAATCTCAAGACAATGTCAGGAGGATGTGTTGTGTATGACTGTCAACCAGTACCACACCAAATTTGATTCAATTAGTTAATGGAAAAGTTTTAAACACAAATCGCATACGATCAGTTAGGGCTCATATCAAACTGGAGCAGTTTAAAAACTTTTAACAGACCAAGATTTTAGTTCATTATTTGTAAAATTAACTGAAATCGAACTATTTTTGTGTTAGCTAAGTTTGTGTTGTGACAGCAACTTTGAATGAAGGCATATCAAGAAGTAAATCAATTATATTTGTCAACCCATTGAATATGCTGCAAATTTAATTAAAATCTGTTCAGTAATTCATAAAATATTTTTCTAAAAGTACAAATAAACCAACAGACAAGTAAAACCATCATCACTCAGCCTTCATCTTTGGGTGAAAATGATCCTGATCCAAGCTACAGATTAACTACAATCTATTTGTGCACCTATCCGTGCATCTCTGCTGACAGACAACCGTCTGTTCACATCCACTTCTTACTCTGATCTATCACAAATGCCCCAAGCATTATGTCTATTATGTGTCATCCAAAAGAAGGCGACGGCGCATCATTCGCCAAATGTTCTGCTGTTCCTGTCTGATGGAACACGCGTAGACAATCAAGTGAGGAGAAATTACAAAACTGGGGAAGCAGACGGCCTGAAATGAAGACAGGGATGGAAGGATAAAGAGGAGGAGACGTGCGCATCCGCATGAAGCCCTCATTAATCAAAGGGCTGTACTGCACAGCCCATGTGACAAATTGTACAGAGTAATGGTTCCTGCTCAGAGAAAAATATGACATAGAATGACCATAACACCGCCACATTCCTCCACCTCTCTGTGATGGGACAGGTCACATTAATATCAACTAAACATGCCTTTTGTGTCCTGTGGTCATTTGTTACTCTAGTTTTTGCTGATGAATTAGGTAAAAACGTTTAATGCAAAGAAAAACTCTGAATGTTTGAAATTACTCAAGGATTTTAAGCCATCAGCATAATTTTCTTCTCTAATTTCCCTAATTTGTTAAGCAGGATGTTGACTCATGTGTTACCACAGCAGCAGGTTACACTTCACTTTATTTCCATTCTTTGAGGTCTTAGGAGCAGAAAAAATGTCAGCGTTAATGATGCCTGGTCTGAAGAATACAAACAAAACAAACAAACACTGCAAAGGAGATGCTTTAATATAATCAGTGATTAAAAGTCTGACAGCATTTTAAAACCAGCCTCATAACTTGTACAAAGTTTGGACTTTCTCCTGACCATAAATACTGAAGGATTGAAATCTAATATATTTTTTCTAAACTTGAAATTAATAAGTATAGGCAAAATATATATAAAAAATAATTTGGTGATATTTTAATGTTTTTTGACATCATAGCAGGACGCAATTTGTGAGAAAATGAAATTAGCCGACTAAGCGTAAATCAGAGGTAAGAATGAACACACAGATGGGATTTATAACAACTGATAAAAAGCCATGTGGAGTGCTGATACCATCAGAAGCAAGTGTTGAGGTTTAAATCTAAAATCTGACTCACATCAGTCTGTGACTCACATCAGGAAATGTCAGGGATTTCATAAATATCAGCTAACAAAGCTATTCTTGAGCTAACGGTTGGGACATTTCTGCAAACTGAAAGCAAATATATGTTATTAGCTATTAGCAAACAAATTAAAATATGTGATCAATGCATAATATGTAAAGAGTTCGATACATTGTAGGCTGATTTATCCAACACAGATTATTGTAAAAACATTCTGAATTTATCCAGTAGACACACTGTCTGAGACAAACCAAACCAATAATTACAGGTGTTGCAGACTCTCCTCGCGTTTGAAATTCATAAAGCAACACAGAGACGAGGGAGCAGGAAAGAAGTTTATGGGCAAGACTTTGTATTGGATGAGCAGTTTTACTGTAGCCACACGCATCAGCTCACAGCTCCAGGTTCTGACCTGCTGGTGGGAGTTTTAGGATAAAATGTCAGAATCTGATGAGGTTTGACGGCACGAGACGTCCCATTTGTCTCAGTTTGTCTTGGTTTATGGACACATAAAGCAGACAAAACTTTGTTTTTGCATGGAGTTTAGCATTACCTGCTGTTTTTGTATATAACACAGAAAGACAATGCTCCACATGAAAATATAGGAGTTCATCATTTTCCATAAAAAAAAAATCAAAAGCAGATCTACTTTTAATATAAATAAACAACAAAACCACTTAAAAAAAATTAAAATAGGCACTATATTTTTAAGTGCTTTTGTTCAATGATTTTTTAGACACCTTGAATGCCTGTCAAAGATTTCACTGGGCTTTGCTTTTTCAGTTTTCAGCTCAGTTCTGTCTGATCATGACAGCGTTTTGTGCAACGTTTCTAAAAGTTGGAGGAAAGTAGAAACTTTACAGACAAAAGAAAAGTTGTGTGTTCTCAAAAAGCTATCTACAACCAATGATCGGTATTTAAGAATCAATTTAAGAAACAGGAAAAAAAAACAAATAAATAAATTAAAGCAGTGGTTCCCAACCTAATTTCCTCAAAGCCCCCCTCTCTTATACCCAAGCCATGCTGAGTTTTACTACAGTTTTACAAAACATTAAATAGTCACGGGCTGGATTGAAACACTGAAAAAGCTGCTAAAATCCAAAGAAAAGCTCAAATTTTGTTGTTTTAAAGGAAAAACCACTTCATATGTCAGGCTTCTTTGGAAGCAAAAAAATATTAAGAATTATGCAACTGCTTGAGAATTTTGCTCAGAATAGTATCTCTGAGTGCTTAGTGTGGCCGTGTAATACAGTTAATGTTGTTTGTGAAGGAAATACAAGAGGATGGGAATGATTATGAATATTGCTTTTTAAACTCTCAGTATTTCAGTGAAAAACAGATTAATAGTCTGAGTCTAACAGGATGTAAAAGTAAAGTAGTGTTCCTTTTTCACTATTTTAATATTACAGCTGTCTTATAGACCCAGTGAACCTAATAATAAAGCACAATGATGATGCAAATGCCACTAAGTAAACAATGTGCTCTTCTACATGACTTCCATCTGAGTACTTCCTCACACTCCCACAAAAGTCCATTAGCTTGTCATTCGCTTTCTTTACAGCCATTCAGCTTTTGCACATGGCCCGTGGCAGTGTGGAGCAGCTTGCTCCACATGAATAACAATATCTGATTATTCAGACAGAAGCCAAGTGACTCAGTTGTCTCTACTGTATTCGTCACTTCATCTCTTCCTCTGTTTCCTTCTTCTCTTGCCGCAACTCCAAAAGGAAGCATCCCCCCCCCCCTCCTTCCTTTAATCTTTCTCCTGCATTGGTCTCACAGGCTACGGTTCACGGCTTTCATTTCTCAGCATTTCTCGCTCTCTCCTTCCCCTGGCTCTTCTTTTAGTGTGTACATTCTTCTGTAAAGCAGAAAGGCCAACATTGCCAGCAGCCATGTTGACGAGCTGGTGAGTGGGAAGGACTGCAGAAGGATGAGGAGGAGTCGGCCACGTTTGTGGGACAGGTAGAACACAGAGTCAATCCTGCTGTTGGGCTACGAAAGTGATGCTGGAGAAGAGTTTCTACAGATTAATCCAATACTTTCATTTTATAGTACACTTCACCTCCCACTGAATACTGTTACTTCATTAGTTGAACCATTTTTACAGTGCAGATAAATGAGGCTTATCAGAAGCTTTGAATATCCATAATTTTAATTTATCATTTTAAATCATAAAGCCTGTTTTCCAACGGAAATCTCTTAACTTGATTTTAATTTATATGTTGTAAACTTGCTGTTAATTTCAGCTAAAGTAAAAAAAAAAACACTGCTGCAGTTTGTGTTTGCCAGCTGAATACAAATTATCAGTAGAAAATGTTTAATTTTTCATTTGCAGGAACGCTGACGCAGCTCATCTAAAAACCTGCACAGCAAGTTTTTAAATCAACACTTTATATTTTGTTTCGGTTTAAAAGTCTGAGGCAGCTTCACTTTACAAAATAAAATATGGATTCATTTCTGTCTGTAGGTCTCGTACGGGGTATGAAAAAGTAAACATGTTATAGTTCACTGGATTCGGCTTCATTTTATGATTTCTCAATAAACAATTAAATTGAACTAGATTGTATTTGAAGTTAGTTTTAATAAATATTTACAGTCTATTTTAATAAAGTAAAGTTTTTTCTAATGAAGTACCTTGAAACAAATAGTTATGAATTGGTTTATATAGTTTACCTGAATTAAATGCAATTGAATCATGAAAAATTGTCAATTTAAATTACCTCGTCTGAATATTGATATGAAATGACAATTATTTTATGAGAATGGTGCTAATGCTCATTGAGTATAGCCTCTTTTATTAGATGTATTTATATGATATTCAGTAATAGAAAGAGAACTGTTGATGTTCCATTTAGAGTTGATGGTATTGAGATTTGTAGAGTCAGTGAGGTGAGGTTTCTGGGTGTCATTGATGAAAAGCTGACATGGAAACCTCATATAAATCATTTAAGAACAAAAATAGCCAAATCCATTGCAGTACTGTCAAAGTAAAGGACTTATTCAATGATAAAGCTCTGTTTATACTGTATAATGTAATAATTATTCCACACTTAATCTACTGTATTGATGTTTGGGGAAAATCATGCAAAACAATTACAAATCCTATTTATGTTTTACAGAAAAAAGCCATAAGAATCGTCACAAGAAAGCATTACTATCACCCATCAAATATATTATTTTATCAGTTGAAGTTATTGAAGTTCTTTGATTTGGTTGATTATAGTATTTTATCAGTTATGTTTAAGGCTCATAAAAACACATTACCTTCAAACATCCAATTACATTTTGTTAAAAGAGAAATTTTACAATCTCAAGGAGATAGAGATCTTTATTAAACCTAAATTTACAACCAGTTTGAAGGAACCGAGTACATCAATCCAGGGTATAAGATTATGGAATAATCTGGAGGATGACATTAAAAATGCCGGATCGATGTGTATATCTAAGAGAATGATAAAGGTTGATTTGTTGGGGAAATATGTAAATGTATAAAGTACAAATTGTTGCTCAAGAAGGAGTTCAACCTTTATTGTTTTTTTGTTTTTCTTTTTTGTATGTTTGCTATAATTTGAAGATTATTTTCGATTGAATTTATTTGAGAAAAAGGGGCAAATATAAGATTTTTTTCTTCTTCTGCTACCTTTCATTTAAGTTATGATTTGTATTTTTTTTATTGTATATTGAATTTATGTTTTTTAAATGAATAAACTTTATAAATAAAATAAATAAATATATGGTTGACAGTCTAACCATTATACCACTTTATAACCATTTTGGTTCTTATCACTATTTTATATAATATTGTCTGCAGGGATCTGGGAAATCAGAAAAAAACAAAATACTGAAGAGGTGGCAGCATTTGGACATAAACAGATTATATGGGGTACATTGAGTTGCCATGGTGATGTAGTCTGGTTAACCGAAGAGCTTTTATGATATTTAAAAGATTATTTTATTTTTGACTCAACGTAGCTGATCAAAGAATCTCACTGAGTATTACACCGCTGATACAGACCAGTGTATGAAAGAAGAACCAGGAAACTTTTGATAGCTAATTAAAAAAAACTCCTTTCAATGTTAACTATATTTATCCTCCTTTGCCTGATCTTCCATCTTTTACCAGTCATTGTCTTTCATTTCACCTCCCGTGGAGCAGGAGTCCTGTCCACCTTAAAACGCAGAGCTTAAATTCTGATGACAGAGCACTGCTGTGTGATGGACGGAGCCACGGGTGTCCTCGCTGCCGCTGGACCTCAATGTTTTTTAATAAATGAGGACGTGCAGGGGGAAATGACAGGACAGCGGACACACCAGCATGACAGTGGGAGAAGTTTTTGTACTGAACACTGAGTCAGGATGGGTCTAATTAATGAAGGCGTGATAGCAGAGCCTGTAAATGTTGTCCTTCTCTGTGTCTTGGGGCTCTGTTGGATAATTACCTGGCTAATGAGAATAAAGGGAGTTTGGGGGGAGCACCAGATCAAATCACAGAAGATAATGAGGTTTAATTGGATTATAAAGACAAAAAAAAATGTCCCTCTGTATTCTTCTGGTTTAATAAATATCAACACACCTTTGTTATTTTTCTTCTATCAAACACAAACGATTGTGTTGTGAATAATACTGTACCAAACCTGATCTATCAAGAGGAATCAAATATAATGAAAACACAGATGAAATACTTTATGCTGGCCATAGAGCCTTCATTGCTTGCTGATGTAAAGAACATTTGGACCTTTTGTACAAATCTTCCTCTAAAGAAGACACATGACTGCCAAATTGAGGAACAAGCACAGCTATCTGAAATCAGTAGTCACACAGTTCCCCTGGAAAAAAAAGTCGTCAATAATAGAAAGGACCAGAGACAAGATGAGACAACAAGACAATGTAATTCTCTTGCATTAACCATGAGAGGGTCTCCCTACTTTTGTCTTCCTTTAACCTATTTTCTAAAGGAAAAAAAAAATAAAATAAATAAAGACTGGATGGAAATCGATCCAGGTAAAAACAGACACCAGGTTTTCTTTCTTCGTAAAAGGGCTGGGGATTGATTTGGGGAAGTGGAGGACAGGTTGTGGGCACAAACCAAGGACTGGGCCAGTGGCCAGGAAGTTTGCAGCTGGACATTTGCCACTGCCCAAACCAGAGCCATGGCAAGGCACCTCCAACTTGTGCTCTGCATGTCGAACATGCTTGATCTGCCAAGTGCTCCTTTTAATTAGCTACTCCATACGGCTGTATAATTACTCCTCTAACCTTCTCTAATCAGTTGTTCGATCGTGCGTTCCATATTTTTGTACCCCGTTTGTTGCTCATTACCTGACTGATGTTCATCTTTAAAGTAAAGGAAACATGCGACTCAGTCTAAACATTGTAAAATACAAGTAACATCAGCGTAGGTAATACTTGAAGTGTGGAACATTGTCAATAATGTTACAAAAAGACAAACACTACAGCTCAAGCCTTGTGTGGAACACACTGTTCCACAGTTGCCCCTCTATGGATGTCTTCACCAGCTTAAAAATGTTCCTTTTGTCTGTAATTACACTGCTGAATCACAGTAAAGGAAGCAGCATAATTGTACGCTTTCTTTTACATTCAGCCCCATCCGGTGAGAAGTGTGAAAGTATCTGCTGTTGTCTTGGTTACATCTTCCTTCTTGTCTTTTCTGACTATAAATAACGTGGAGGCGACTGAACTCAGAGGAAGCCCCAGTGGTATGAGTCAACGGTTAGAAGTGAAAAGTAGCTGACATCAATGGAGAAGTGTTCAAAACCAGGGAAAATGACATAGAAGTTGACATGAAAGCTGCTCTGATCCAAAATAGAAAATATGAAAATTTGAATCTATTTGAAACCCTAAATTTGTCATCCAAGGTCCCAAGGATAATAGGTAGTGATGTGCTTATCTATAATGAAGTATTGATACCACCGATACCAGAACTTTATGCTCTAGAATTGATACTAAAATCAAAATATCGATACTTTGATACTTCAGTCATTTTAGGTAACGTATATCATTAACAGGAAGCAGAGGTCTACTTGAAAAAAATAAGTAAAAGTAAAAATACCTTAACAGAAAATGACTTTGGTAAAAAATAAATGTCACTGATGAGAAAAGCACTTAAGTAAAAGTCAACACTGTTCACAAAAATTGAGAAAGTAGAAGTAAAAGTACTTTTCCATGCTCTTTAACAAATAAACTGTAAAATTTACTGAACCAAACTGGCTCCACAAAACCAAGTTGAGTAAATTGGTCAATTTCTTTAAAATAAAATATGTATACTGCCTCAAATTTACTCTACTAGGTTTAGTGGAAATAGTTGACATGATTTGGTTGAGTAAATTCAACACTTAATTTTTTTAGAGCACATAAACAACTCCTCTCATCAGACAGATTTAATTTATAACGAATAACTAGGTGTTAAAATTTAAAGTAAAAGCTTTAAGGTTTAAAAAGGTATTTTTAAGTTTTAAAAGTGACGAAATAAAAGTAAAAGTCACGATTTTAAAAAAATACTTGGTAAAATTACAAATCTTCAAAAAAATTACTTTAGTACTGTAACACAGAAAATATACTTAGTTACTATAAACCTCTGACAGGAACATAGTGTAACTAAACTATTGAAACTTTGTCTGAGTCATACATGCTTGGAGGGAACTACTTTTTCTTCCGCCTGGGGAATGTGTAAGCAGCACAGTGGCTCTCAGTCTGTAGATGTTCAGTATTTTCATGGAATATAATGAAGACACAAGTTTTCATTCTTAATTAAACACTTTATTTTAATGGTTTAATTATTTAATTTTATGTTTTATTGGCAAAAACACCATTTATTTTGTATGATTGTGTCCTTTTTCATTTTTTTCTGTTGTATTAGCTCAGCCATTGTAAATGAGGACACATCAATATACCTCTAAGATTAAAATGAATAGATAAATTAATCTGATTATTAACTGATTATGTATATTTAAAAAAGGATCAGTATCAGATCAATATCGCCAATATCAGCCTGAGTTTTACTCGGTATCAGAATCAGAAAGGATACTGGTGGTATCCAACATCACTTGTAGAAAACAAATACACGTCACTATGACATGTGATTCCCATGCTTTTGGTCTCATGACCTCTTGTGTTTGAGCAATCTAACACTGGAGCTGGGATGACATGAATTCCAGTGTTGGACCAGGCTACCAGGTAAGATTTCAAGCAGAATTTTAACTGCATTTTGGTATTTAGTCACTCTGTTTTTAGTGTAGGCTTTGATAGGCACCTGCTTTCTGCGAAACACATCTAATGTTAAATCCTCACCGATGTTGCAGACATTGTTTAAGTCATGATTCAGGTAAGACAAAAAGAAAGTATTGAGACAGTTTGTCACATGTCCACCAATAAATGTAAATCAAAAATTATTCCAGAATAAAGTTTCACAAGTTTTTTGTAGAGGATTCTAGAGCAATTTATGTAAAAACAAAACATTTTGAGCTTTGTTGAAAAATTTGTCAGTTTAGTAACTTTGCAACATTTAGTTCCATCCATCCATCCATCCATCCATCCATCCATTACGGTCTGATCCTGCCAGAATCTCCAGTGGTCATCAGGCAAGAGGCTACTTAAAAATCAAAAATAACCCCAAAATATTGTTTGAAATTCATTTAAAAAAGAAAAAATATATATTTTCACTTTTATAAAAGCTGCAAAACCATCGTAAAAAGTTTTGCCTGCTACACATTCATGTTCATGGGATTTGAAATATGATCTATGAACCTAACTGCAAAAGGTTTCTGTTATTTTATATCCAAATCTCATATAAACCAACTTTTAACATCTGAAAAGAAACTTAGTCATATTATTTCTTCTATTTCACAGTTTTTTAAATAAAATACACACACCTACTCACATGTGTGTAAAAAATATGAGTTTACGTCATGCAAACACAATGTTAGCGTAAAAAATAACCACAAGCACCATCAATAACAATTCCACTGGAAGTTGCACCTTTATAAAAGAAACTGCAAGTGCACTTAGTGTTTATAGCTTTTAGTATCAACTGGCTCACAAGACATCATGTTACAAGTTCTATCATAAAGTCACATGTTCAACATGCAAAGCAGCAGTAAACACGCCTAAACCACAGCAACTGCCGCATCCTGTAGATGCTGCTTCCATCACTCCCAGTGAGAGCGTTAACTGCCTGTCCTGGCCTGTGATGGGCAGGTGATGTCACTGACACTTTCCGGTGCACTGCTCTTAATGGAGTCGATTTAGCTTCATGCTGAGCCATTTTGGTCCGGCCTCACCCCGTAAAAGATGTATTAGTCCTCCAGCATTCCATTCCATCATCATATTTTTCTTTCCCATCAATCGTTTTCTCTTTCTCTTGCTTTGATTCAGACATTTACATTTTTTATGCTGGGGCTACAACTTGTGGGTTTGTGTTTATCCTTCTTTTCAACCACACAGGTTTTGTATTTCATTTATTGCAGATCACCTGACATTTTTAATATGAATATAGTAAATGCAAAAAAAAGCTGTGAAAATTAAAGGCTTTAGTACTCCCTGAAGAAAAAATGTATCACTTGCTGCCTTTCATACCAGAATTTTAAAATATAGGCCCCGTCACACTATGACGTTTTAGACATCTTTTGCCATCTTATGAAAAGTTTGGAGACATCTACGTTGAAGATGGAATTAAAAAAATCAACTGGAAGCGTTTGTTAGGCTTGTAATGCTTACAAATTGATCAAATATCTAAAAAAAAAACATTTCAGAAGTTGGCATAAGTTGTCTTAAATGTCATAGTGTGACAGGGCCTTAAAATCAACTTATGTAGAGAAATGACAGAGTCTTGGCAGTTTTAGTCAAATCTTGTATTGGGCTTCTACAAAATGTGCAACATTGTTAGATCGTGTAAGATGTTGCTTATAGAATATGTTGAGGATGAATTTTCTAAGGTTATTTAAATGAACTGGATTGACTCCAAAAGTTAATCAGTTGTAAATATAGTCAGTCAGTAGTTTCTGAAAGATTCATTAAAATATGTCTGGTAATTCAGGAGGTTTTTTTGCTAAAAAATAGATAAAGTTGACAGATCTCATGCAGTAATAAGTTATAAGAATTTCTTTTTTTTTAATTGCTTAGCTTTGGCAGTCGTCTTTTGAATTGGAATAATTTGCAGATGGAAAATATTTTTCAAAGAGTTTCATTAAAATCAGTTTAGTGTTTTGAGGTATTTTGCTAACACTACAGGCAAACATACACACATGGGTAAAACCAGTATCACTGCTTCACTTCTGATGTTAGGCAACTCTCAAATTGAATGCACATCAGTGACACAGTGAGCATCAACAGTGCTTAGGAAACTGCACACCATGCTCCCCCAGAAAGAAAGACTCAAACATTTCCTTCACATAACCTAAGATTGAATTCAAAAATTGAATAAAACGTCATTTTTTACTCAGAGGAAGCAGTTGTGTGGGAGAGGGCCCCTCAATCCAAGCCTCCTTTGAAGCTGCTTTTACTTTAACCTCAGTCAAGTTTCACCTTCTCTTTGTGCGCTCTCTTTTGAAACTCTAACCCATAAACACAAGTAGCTATCCATCACTTTCAAAGCCAATCATGGTCAAGCCCCTCTCGATCACACCGTGTATCTCCATGAGCCTATTAAAGCTTCTTTAGCCTCATCTAACCTCCAGCTTTTCCTCATCCGTCTCTGCCTCCTGCATAACTACACACACAGAGGATTAAATTATTAGGATGATGAAGTGATATTCATTTATTTCTGCAGCTGTACTAAATTTGACTTGTTGCAGTGGAAACTGAACTTCAAATAGCCCACTCTGTGTTCATGCCAGATTAGCAGTGGTGCACGCATGGCTCACTTTGTAATTTGCCTAAATTGCCTTAAGCGATGGCATCAGATTAGGTGGTGTGATGACTCGCACTCCTGCTGCTGTGGAGTTGTCATTCAACATTCACTCATGGGAAAAGTCTTCATGTACATCAATGGGGTTGAATAAAAAAAAAATACCTAAACAGGCATTTTTCAACGAGCCAGAAATTCATATTCTAAATGGCATAGACTCAATAATAATATAATACTGCATCCAATTAATGTATCAAAAGGTTTTTTTACCTAATAGGTGAAGAAAGGCATTGTGGGTGTACATGTAGGTGGAAGCAATAAGACATAAACATATAACTGGTTTTAAAACACAAGAGGAAAGACAAGAAAAAAAAATTAAAGGCCTAGCCCGCCATCTTTCATGTCAGATGTTACTCAGATCATCTAATGTTGTAAAATCTATCCATTTCTGTAAAATCTTTGTTCCATAGGTACAATGAGGATCTCAACTCAAACTACGTTTGAACACCGGTCACGTGGCTACAGCTGTGTCCAAATTCAGGGGCTGGGTCCTTCAAAAAAAAAAAAAAAATTGAAATTAGAAAAATATAAGTATATTAAAATTAATATCACAAAACAACAAAATTTGCTTAAAAGGCAATACTTGTAGAACTTAAAGGTCCCACCATGTGTTTATTTTGCTATATCAGCTCGTTTGATTTCTGATATGAATAATATTAAAAAACATGTCTATACAAATTACAAAAGCATTTACAACACAAGCGCTTGAAACTTTTATTTTTATATAGCCAGATTTTTATTTAAAACTGTACCCCTTTCTCTCTTTTTGTCCTCCTATACGAGCAGAAAAAAAGAAATCTCTGGTCGGCCCGCAATGCGTTATGGGATAGGGTGGGCCGAGAAGGATCCATCGGACCAGTCACTGAAATGGGGGAGAAAGGAGGACGCATTTGTGGGCAGCATTTGCGGAGCCTTCAGATTTGGACAGCCTGGAAAGATGTGTTTAAACTTAAAGAAATTTGGGGGAAATGGCATGATTAAACCAGGAGGACCACAAAACATTGTGCTACAGTCCTTCTAACAGTGACTCAGGATACAGCCATCATCCCCACGTGGAAGAAGTATTTTTGTCACTTTTCCCAAGCTAAGATGCTCACAAACAGAAATTGAAATCAACAAAAAGAACATGGTCATACTTTTGCCTTTAGCGACGAGCAATAATAAACTTATAAGTACTACATAAATTAAGGTTTATGGTGAGTCTTTCCAGACGGGAAGCTTTAAACACAGCCGATTGTCACTAGTGGATGTGACTGTCCTGCCTTTCTCTGTTTCAGCTTTAAAATCAAGACACTTTCTTGTTTTATGATGCCTTTGAGGTGCAGCAATATACAAGATGAACTGCACATTTCTTTTTTTTAATGCTACAATACTGTGTATTATTAATAAGTACATGAACAAGTGCATGAACTACTGCTGGTGAATTTGCAAATCGATCTGTTTTTGTCCACATTTTGCATTTAAGTCCTATTTACACCCCTTTATTCTACAAAAACCTGAGCTAAAACAATTTTATCCTCTGTCATACTACTGAATTATAAGCTGATTTAAATAAAAAAGAACCTGTCGAACTAATGTAACATAATAAGCATACTTTGAAAAGCTCTTAACATTGTAATTATTTTTATGTGAATAGATGTTTGCATTCATAAAGGTGCAGACATTTTTGCATTTTATTAGGTGTTGTAGTCTTTATGGCTGCAGTAAAAAAAACCTAACAGAGTATAAAAGCCTTCCTACTTGTTGCCACAGGGCGCTGCACGCTATTGTGTGTGTGAGTGCGCATGAGTGTGAGCAAATATCAATGCAGCACACTGCATCCAATAGTGTTGAACATTGCATGAACACTTTGCAATTCAAGTGCTCCATTCACAAGAATATATTGAATATATTTCTTAGGGACAGAAATTTTCATTTAGTTCTTTAATTTTTGAGCTTTAGAATAAAATGAGCTGAGACTGATCAACTTGAACAATACGATAATGAAATCTCTCATCTTATCAATGATAGATATTTGCTCCACACTCTGACAAAGCGCTCATTCATATCTGGTAAAACACCCGTGGAGCGTCGCTCTCAAGAAGGCGTTTGGACGGAGGATGTACTTCGGTATGAAATATTGATAGAGGGAACATTTACTTGAATTGCAACAAAGTGCTCGCACACAGAGGAGTGAAGCTTTGGCGTGAGAGAATAAAAAAAAAGCTAGACCAGTAACAGGGAAGAGCTAGAGCTGGGGAGGGTGAGGCGAGCTGCACTATGACAGTATAACAGACTGCAGCAGGTGGAGGAATAAAAGCCTATTATTATCAGGATAAGTGGTGGTCACAGCTTCACGGTGGTTGTGGCTCCGCTTCACGTGTAACTTTAGAACTCAGACTGCTTCACAGAGGATTTATTTTGAAGACATGTAGATGATTAATATTAAAAACGACAACCTTTTGGTGCAGCCAACAGTTCCTAGATAATTTCCAAACTCTGTTTATTCCCTCTGGAAGTTTCTTCCATTTGCTGCTATATGAAACATGCTGGTAACTCCCTCTCTCTTGGTGACTGCAAATTGAAGTAAATGTTTAATGATCAACTGTGCTCAGGCTGGACGTCAAAGCGTACAACACTTTGCAAAGCACATGTTCTGAACTTTTCAACAGGGACCCCTGGTTTCCTCTAACAATAAACGTCTGAGCATGAATTTCCCCACCTTAAAAGGTCTTGCTCTGAACTTCTTTCTCCTTTTTTTTTTTTTACCTGACCAGCCTTTTTGGCTTTTGTGGTATCTCCCATTCTGAAGCTTACATCGTACCTCATATCTCATATATTAGTGTGAGGCACATTTGTATTTAGCTGACTTGGCAGGAAGTGCAACAGGGCATGATTTACAGAAGTAAGCAGCACAAACAGAGGCACAGGAGGAAAAGCAGGAATTCAGGATTTCAGATTCTGACATTAAGCCGCCTATTGAAAGAGAGAAACATTTTGATAATTATTATTAACATATCATTAACTTTAACAATTTATTTAGTTTTTATGGATAAATACATACACATTTTGAAAGATTAGGATGTAAGGTTTGTATTGATGCATAGAACATTGATATGCTCCAAAAAATATCTCTGCAACATCTAAAAATGTAAAAATAAGCTCAGGTGAACCTTTATAATGGTAAGACTTAAATTAAATCATATTAGCTGTCATTTTTTTGCTCCTTTGTTATTTCTGTTTGTGTTTGACTATCAGCAAAACATCTAATGAATCACTGTACAAATTTTAATAAAAGTTGCAGAAAGTAACACCATCATTTATTTGATTTATTTTTATTCTTGAAGATCTTCTTAGGACCCCCAACTTAGTGCTCTCTGACCTGCAGTGGAACACCAACCCCAACTTTGTGAACCGTATTTGCTGTGATCAAAGTTTCAAAGGTTTTTGTAAAATGGGGCCAAACTATCTTTATATGCAGCTCTAAATATTTGTCTCATCTTAGCTTTTTGTTCGGAATGAAAACAGAGAATCCTATCGCTCCAGATTAAGCTTTGAGCCTCTGCAATCCAAGCCGGCCCCCTCCTTCAATAAGCCTCTCCTTCGACCTCTTATCGCAGCAGCCAAACAGAAAACCACTTAATGAGCCCGCCTTTGGCCTCGTTTAGCCTTAATCAGACATTATGTCAGCGTTTTTAATTGATTCTCCAGCATGGCGAGCGTGTGATTGGTGGGATGAGTGACAGGCGGGACGTCGCAGCTGATGCCAGGATTGTTAATTTCTGTCCGCAGACTGTGTGGTGTCGTCAGAAGGGATTAGGGTAGCGGCACATCAGGTTGGAGGGTGTGTCTGCACATCAGATTGACAGGAGGCCGACTTTATATATCTTTATGCCCCAGTTAATCCCTTCAAGAAGACAGACTTTGGCTTTTCAACTCAATTAGAAAAAAAACAGATTTTTTTCTTCTAATGTTCAGTAAAACAAAAGACAAACTGGTGCATCTTTTGAATAAAACTCAGTGGTAAACACTGTTACCATCCGCCACCAAAGGCAAAGCAGCAGTAACTTTTTTGACGCTCTTTGTGTGTTTATCCAAAGCTTTAGTAAAATACCACATGAACCACTTGACATATTTAATTGAACTTTTCCAGACGTGCTCACTGGATGCACATCTAAAACTGATTAACCTCTAGCGTCAACCAAAGTCAATATGGTCGTCACAGCTAATCCACATTGACCAAAACAAATATGGTTAAAACTCAGTCAGTTTTACAGATGTTGAGATAAATTTTGATTTTAGAAGTTGAGTCAGCCTCATCACATTCTCTAAGTGCTTTGGCTTTAACTCCGTCCCTTCTAAGATGATCTGGCATGAAAGGCGACGAGCAATATGCATTCCTTTGAATGCTAGAGCTATAATAGTCCTGGCATCTCTTTGAGGATTTACCAGCTGCATGAATCTGACTGTAAATAAGTAAAATAGAAAATCCTTACCATATTATGTATTTTTTCCCATCTTTTATTGGTCTGTATTTAATAAAATGGCTCCCTCAGATCATCTCATAATGTAAATATATGGGTAAAAGGTCATCTTTTTATTCATTCCACATTACACTACCTGAAATAAAAATGAAAGGCTATAGTTTTATAAACTGAAACATGTAAGGAAAAGGAACAAATGCAGGCTAAAATAAAAGCAGAGATGACTCGTGCACCCAAGGGTGGATGAATAACTGTCTTACACAATTAAATGCTTCGTTTTATAATCCGCATTAAACATTACCCATTCACAACGCAGCTGGATGCCTAAATGAGATCCTCTAATCTGGCTGAAATTAGCTAATGAGAGGAAAACAAGATCGGAATCCGTTATTTTCTGCCTGATAAAACTGACGTGAAGTAATGATGTCAGCTTCTGCATTATTTAAAAACTAAAGTGATAGTTCTAATCTTTTGGAGTGGAGTTCTGTAGGAAGGTTATGGAAAATGAATAGTGGATAAACACCTACAACTCATTAACGTTTGGTGTCAACCTAACACAAGATGGCCACCACAGGCTGCAACTATAACCAATTTTATAGATGGAGCTAAAATCTGGTGTAATAGTAACAAAGCATTTTCTGGAAGATCAACTATGTTTGTCTGTTAGCATAATACTGCATCTCATGAACTACTAGATGCATTTTAATAAAAACTTCAAAGTGCCTTTACAACTCATTAACATTGCGGAGTCAACCCAATACGAGATGGCTGCCACAGCTAACCAAAATGACCATAACTCAGGTAATTTTACAGATACTAAGCTGACATTTGCTGTGGTAGTAGCTGAGACTTGAATATTTAATCATTCAGAGATTTTCCACAGAACCCCACATTAAAATAATCTGAACTATCCCTTTAATGCTCATTTTAAATCTACTTAGATCTATCACATTTTATATCTACGATAGACTGATTTCTGTCTGTAGCATGGCAGGTTTTAATTGAAGCACTAATGCATTTTTAAGTAGGTATTCAAGCTGAACAAGATGGAAGAAAGTACCACTTAAAACGACAAGAAGGGCACCACTGGAATTGTGACAAAGGCATGTGGTCCTTTGGCCTGTATCAACAGTCGTCCATCACCATAAGTGTATTATTCGCTTTCAGACACCTCACTCATTACTCTGAAACAGGAGGCAAGCTAAGGATGCTTTAGAGTCTCAGGTGGCCTTTAGATATTGTCACACTACTTAAGAGGGATTTATTACAAAACAAGTATACTTCAAAAATCTTTATTTGAGTTTGTGCCAGAAGGAGCTGCCAGCATTAGGAGTGTAAGTGTGGGTAGAACTCGGACTTACAGTGGGTACGGATTGCCAATAGAACGCCATACAAAGCAAATGTGATGGAAACTAACTGTTCAAGAAGTTAAGTGTCACGGAAATAAAGGAGAAATGCTTGGCTCAGTTTGATTGCTTTTATAAAACTTTGTTGCAAGTCATTTACAAAAAAATCTGAACTATTTAAGGTGAGACTATAAGAATACTACATGGTGAACACTAATACTCTTTACTCTCCATCTTCACCATAAATAATGGGTTGAGATGTACTTTAACAGCAATATAAATTGAAAGGGAGAGGATTGTTTCTAAGCTGGATGGACAGATTGTGTCTTAATCAATCTTTTAAAACAGGTTTTAACCTTACTGTTGCTCATAACAGAAAAAAAAATACTCTTTCTAAATATAGAAAAGCACAAAAGCATCAAGTCCACCTCTCATTTCTTTGTATTTTGGTTTCAAGAAGCCAGACTTATAATCTTTCAAGAACATATTTAGCAACGATTGTCCCCGATGTTTCTCAAGGCTTCTTCTCTTTAAAGACTGGCTGATTTTTACTTGTTTTAGATTCAATTCATTCATCTGACAATTTTCACCTTATTGTTGCTTTTTGTTAAGTTACTTAACACTTACCCCAATACAGCCCAGGTACATGCCTGGTACTTACAAGAACCAGGCTGTATAATGAAATGACCTAATACCCAGTACTTACTTGGTACTTACACAAATTGAAACTGGAAAGTAACAGTAACTGTCCAAAAATGCAACTCAAGGGCTAAAGTGTTCAGGACTTTTGCACAACATTTACAGTAAACATTTTTGCCATACTTTTCTGCCTACAGCAGCTGCATGACCAAGCATGATGTTCTGCTTTATTCACCATCTATTACAACTCCAAAGGCATCCTGACAACAGGTGGTATGTAGGCTACGCAGCATACTGTTTCACACACTTAAGTTTATTTATGTTCCAATGTTAAACCTACCTAAAAGGCAAACATGTAGCTGCATATTTAGGATCACTTCCTGACCTGTACACTGTTACTACATATAACAACTGCCTCTGTAATGTGGTTAAATTACATGTTGCTATTGTACAACAAAGATATTCATTGTATAAACACAGAGTTTGGAAGCTTGAGCGTAAACTGAAGGAGCTAGAGATAAATTTAGTGACTACTGTTTCCAGTCAGTCAAAAATATACACAAACAAGGAACACGAGAGCAAAATATCTCTCAGTAATCAGCTTTTGGCTCTTACAAATCAGTGTGCTACATAACTGCTCAAATATTTCTCATTTCTCAATAGCAAATGTGTTGCATCAATTCCACACATAACACAACTTATCATGTTTAACATAATTGATAGTAGCTAATTTTACAGCAATGGACTGAGTCTCAGAAATGGTTATTCTTCAATCAAAAATGTAAAAATTCGAAATAACTACGAACGATGCAGTGTTGCAGGACATGAGAGATCTTCAACACATTCCATCCCAAAGCTTCCTTTTTTAAACAGCAGCACAAGACTGAACAACTGCAAGAAAGTAAAGGCAGGGTGACGGGCAGAAATATCAGCTCAAGTTGTGGGAATGACAAAAGAAGGATGTAAAAAATGAACTTAGCAGTGAATCACTGAAAATACATTACAGACAGACAGAAAAAGACCAAACGTTTGTGATGTTAAGTTTGGAAAAATAAGTATGAAAATGTAAGCATACAGAATATATCCTGTAGCCAAGAAAGGGAAAAAGCAAATATTGAAAAACTTTAAAGAACTTGAGGCAGCAGCACACGTGATGAGCCATTGATGCTCCTTGGTTGAAATAAAATAAGACAGGTGGTCCTTTCAGCACACTGGTCAATACCTGAGAGTTGCCCTATCGATTGGTAAGGTTTCAACCAAATGTCAGCACCCAAAAGACCAAAATCTTTCAAGATCCTGTTGTGATGAAAGACAGACGCATAGTGAGCTAGCTGCGCTTAAATAAAATGATTTGTGCTGTGATGTCAAACTACAGCTCCACCAAAACACAGTTTGGTATTATTTACAATTGTCCACAGACAGGACTAAAGCCATGACTGCACGTGAACATTAGTGCAAATCAAAAGGCTGTGTGACCTTTAAAGTGTGTCAGACATTGATCCTTTTGGCCCATTGCTTGGCTTCCTGACATCGCCATGGGTCACATGGTCTGAGTGTGTCTTTGTCCTCGTTTGCCCTCAGGCTGGTCAGGTCCTTCTCTAGTCATTGGCAGTAAGCTGATTACAACCACAGCAGTGAGCTAAAGAACAATATTATTGCTTCTCATCACCTTGTCCGAATAAACACTGAGAAAAGGTTCATGTTACGATGTCATCATCCTGAGACAATAGCAACCCAGCTAAACCTTGAACACTAACTGCTGCTAATGCTTCTAATACTGCTGAAGATTCGTTCGTTCGTTCGTTCGTTCGTTCTCTTCCGCTTATCCGGGATCGGGTCGCGGGGGCAGCAGCCTAAGCAGAG
>JARVJO010000165.1:13903954-13933820 GCA_031762555.1 Cynodonichthys magdalenae | reverse complement strand
CCTGCTGAGGGTGTAGAGCTGGTCCGCTGTTCCACGACCAGGACGAAAACCACACTGCTCTTCCTGAATCCGAGATTTGACTATCCGACGGACCCTCCTCTCCAGGACCCCAGCTAAACCTTGAACATTAACTGCTGCTAATGCTTCTAATACTGCTGAAGATTTAAAATCTAAATTCAAAATGTAGTAATTGAAGACAATATGGATGGTACCTGTGGTCCGGCAGTTTAAAGTGCAGCTCAGACACCGGCAACAACTGCAAGTTTGGGGTCTTGTGGAAAAGTGTTAGCAATGTTAGCTGTGTTAGCGGTTGCTATTTTCTCAGGATGATGAGGTCATAACAAGAGCCAAGCACCAACGCCAAAGGCTGCTTTCCATTTAGAAATAAACGTTAACATTTAGATTTAGAGTTTATTTACATATATATTTTTAACATTTAAATTTAATGTTTAAATGTTAGAATTATATATGTATTTCTAAAAAAATTAGCTAAAAGCTAAATATCAATAAAATGGAATAAAACAGAAAGTGAGTCAAATAATGAAAACTGCCTTAGTTGCAGTTTTAATGTTTTATTTTACACTTGGCATCACATAAATGTTTGTGAATGTCAGAATAATGGGAGAATTCAGACTTTTAAAACTCAGGTCCTGTGAAAAAGTTATAAAAATCTACCTGTTGTACATCAGCCTTTGAATGACCTCAATTTAGAGAAATTCTGAAGCTTATTACTAACAAGGTAGTCTAAAGTGGATTGTGGTCAGTTTCCAATTATTCCTGCTAGAAGTGCCCCAGGGTAAGGGTGCTACAGCTAGCTATAATAGCAAATAAACATACGGTATAACTTGATATAAATACAGTTTTGCAATGCAAAACTGGAAAGCATGTAAGGGTTTATATTAACACTTGCATTAACTTCTTTAAAATTTCAGGGACAGAATTTAGATGTTGAAGATTTTTACTTTAGTCTTGGCATCAATCAAACTAGCTAATTCTAAACTACTTATTCTAAAACTGATGCAGATCAACAACCCATCCACAACAGGTAAGATGATAATTGTTCAGAACTCTTGTTCAGAATCCCACCTTAAAAGGTCTGAACTATGCGTAAACTTGAATAAGTCACAGTCAGCAGTGATGATTCAAAACAGGGTGCCCACATTCCACACCAAGAAGCAGAAGATGTAATAATTTTCTCTGTCACTTCCTGGGGCGCTCAGAATCTGCAAACGGCTGGTAGCTGTGCTCACAGTGACGCCAGCAGCATGATGACAAAATACAAACAAACAAAAACAAAACAAAACATTGAAAACTGCAGAAAGATGGTGCAAAAAATAGATGGAGTCCAACAGAAATACGACAACTGGAAAAACACAGGTAAATCTTGTAAGGTTTTCCATAGAATCCCCATATCAAGCATATTCGTTTTACCCTCATTGAAATATATTAATTTTAAATATTCTTAGAGCCTCCTTCATACCTTGCAAATAACAGTTTTAGTATTTTTTTTAAGAAAATATTTCAGCCAATGAGGCCTTGTTGTGAGTGAGACAATGAGGATATTACCAAAGACATTTAACTGTTCTCAAGAAAATCAATCCACTGATCTGCAATTTGTGGGGAAATTTCAAATCATTAAAACATGAAGCATTCTTGTTAATGTCGAGCAAAAGCATTTAAATTAGATTTGCATTAGGGGTTGGTTGTGGGGGCTGAAGGACCAGCTGCTGTACATCTCACATCGTCTGTATAGGGAGAAAATGCTCCCAGAGTGTCAAGGTGTCATCACAGCACGACATAGATGCCATGAAACCCTTAAAACCCACTGATTCTAAAGAAAGAAGGAAATTTGTTACCAAACTTACAAACAAAAGGTTTGATATGCCTGAAGGACTTATTATTATTATCTGTGCAATACTTTGGGTAATAATTTAGGCATTAACTGTTGGCATCAACTCTGTTTGTCTGTTAGCAAAATATCTTGTGAACTACTGCACATGTTTTAGTAAATATGTCAGAAAGTAATCACTGGATGGACATCTACAACTCATTAACTTCTGAAGTCAACCCAATTCTAGACAGTCGCTACAGGCAATCACACTAAGCAAACGCAAAAATGCCTATAAGTCAGTAGATTTTACAGATAGAGATAAAATTTGATGTGAACATAGCTAAGACTCAGCCTTAACACATACTTCAAGCACTAATACATCTAGCAATTTGCAGTATAACTTGATCACTTCACAAAGTTTGTCTCTTCTCATCATAAGATGCCCTTAGTCGAAAACTCATGCATGAAAGGCAGCGGGCACCATAACTTCCTTTAAGGAATACTAAATCTTAAATATAGATTACTAGTTTTTGCATTAATCAGTAGGATTTTAAAAGTATCCATATTGTTTATGCATTCATCACATTTAAAATCCACAGACGTTTTATCCTAAAGCTTCAGGCCACCTCTGCATTGTAGCTCTACAGGAAAGTGGCCAGGAAACTCTTCTCTACCCACCGTGATCAATCACGGACGTGACTGATAAAGAGCCAAATGTAAAAACACCACAATGAATACCAATGAACTTCTGTCAGGGTCCTTGAGATTGAGCAGCAAATGGGATCATAAATTAGTTTTCATTCTAGTAAATTTTAAAGATAGAAATGTGCAGAAATATATATAAAAAAATTCCTAAAAAGCAGCTAGGGTGAAGGAGCAGAAGTCGTGAGATGAAGTGGCGAGTAGAAGTTGCGATGGTGATAAAATATAAAAAGTAAAAAAGTGGCAGCTGTGAGAGGGAAACCTTAGAGGTGCTGAAGGGTATGGAAAAAGACGTGGCAGAGAGAGAGAGAGAGAGAGAGAGCAGCATGACACCCATAGCTTTCATGGCATTCATAAAAAGCAAGTTCAGCATTATTTGAGAGTTTTCAGATAAGGATGTGTTTATATCGGAGTATGAAAAGTCACGCTTGTGTACTGCTGACTGTGTAATACCGGTTTAGCTGTACGTATAGATATAGAAAGCTGGACACAAGCTGAGAGCGTGTTCTTGCGTGTGTGGAGGGATTACTGAAGCACATAATAGAGACCTGATGTGCAGAGCTCTCACAATAACTCCCCCCTCACACCCCCGTCCTCTCGCCACCCCATTCTCGATGCCTTCTTGGATGAGGGGAAACACCAGCACTCAAGATGAACAAATGTCCCCAGAGGTGGCCGTGGAGGCCATGAGGGTGGGGGGGATGGCAAGACGACAAGGAGGCCAGGAGGAGGAAGGAACACATTAGCCTTTTACCCCGAGTGTCACTCACAGTCCACACACAGTCCCCGAAGCCTTCGTTAAGATTTATGTCTCATTCTGAGGGCAGACAGGCAGATCTAGGGATTTTGGACAATTTTGTCTAATAGTCTTTTGTTTCCCCTGGCAGATTAGGCTTGTGCAAATATTGGAATATATAGTTGAGACAAGGGCAAACCATAAAAATAATCCTCGCTTAAAGTGATAGTGAGAAAGGCTTTGATCTGTTCATATTACAGAAATGAATGTTTCTAACCACTCATATCTCCTTTGATCAAATAAAATATTTTATTTATTTCATTTATCTATAAAACAACATAAATTCTATATACAATAAAAATACAATCACAAATTAAATGAAAGGTAACAGAAGAAAAAAAATCAAATATCTGCCCCTTTTCTCAACTAAATAAATTTAATCAAAAGTAATCTTCAAATACCAAACACAAAACATACGAAGAAAAACAAAAAGAAAATCAATAAAGGTTTAACTCCTTCCTGAGCAACAAATCTTACATTATACCAATTTATATTTCTCCAAGACATTGATCGATGGAACTAGAAAAGTCTGCAATGTCTGTTTAGGTTGTACTGCTTTACCAGACAGGGTATAGGTATGTGTGTCAGTACAACAGAAAATGACTAACTTTGCTTATTTTATCTCGTGTTTCTGTGAGATCAGGTTAACTGTTCCTGATAAGTTATGAACCTCCACTGAAGCTCTCAGATTTTATGACTCATGTAAAATGCCACGCTGTAAAAATCTGTCACATCTAGCAGCTAAAGCAAAAGATACTTCCCTCCAAGTTATGGTAAATGCAATACATTTTTATCTTGTCATGGACTTTTTATTCAAGCTTTGTGATTATTGATGTTCATATTATTTTAGTGCATTTCATAGTTTTGGTTTCTGACTCCCTCTGCACAACTCAGTTTGATAATAAAAAACTGCTTTGTATCTAGTTGTTTTGAGATTCTTGTCCTCATAACAAACCTATAAGTTTATCTTGTGGGGACTTTATGCTCATTATTTTCTGCATCAGGATTTTCAGCCTCCTTTGTGCCTTGTGACTGTGAAAATGTTTGGATTATAAAAATAAAATAACATTTTTGCACTCACCATTTCTTTATTCTATCACCCAGCAATTCAACAACTAAGAAAGAAAATCTGACTTATAAAAACAGGCCATTATTACTTTTCAAAAATAAAATTAAAAAAATGGCTTCAGGAATATTTTAAAGGCGGTATTATGCAAAATGTATTTTTTTAGCTTTATCTCATGTTATGTCATTCCCTTAGCAAAAACATACCCAGAATGTTACTTTGACTCATTCAAATCCTGCTGTATCCATGGGGAGCTGCCTAAACACTTGCTGGTACAAAGCTCCGCCTATTTATACAAAGCTCCTCCCTGGAGCTCAGTCTGCAGCAGAGCTCCTGCCCCACAGTGCACCCCTCCCTCGAAGTGGGAGTGTCAGAAACAGTAGGAGGTTCTTAAAGAGACAGAGGCCAATTTCAAGGAGTTTAGTTAGGCTAAATTATTTTTTGATATATACAGCATTTTCATAACAACTGAAGGTAATGTAGTTACTTGATTGTGGTATAGATTGGAACTATGAGACTAGAAAATACACAATACCCCCACCTCCACATCTCCCCAAAGCCATCTTCACTAGCAACTCTTTCATTGATTTCAGAACTAACAATAGGACAGGTTAATGATGCAGAAACATTGTCTGTAAATGTAATTGCAGTAGTTAAAGGCTCAAAGTTAAAACACTTCTGTGGAAATGCTCTGGGGATAACAGGTGCATTTATTTATGAGACCTCAGTTAACAGGCCTCTAACACCATCTGGCCACTCATTAGCCCTGCCTTGTATTGGCCATGTTGTTTAGGCTTGTAGCACACTTGTTATTACTTCACCTTTCCACTGCTTTAATGGTGAAAGTAACACATTTAGTTTAGCTGTACTTTGTGAGTTTCACTTAATGATGGCTCTGTTCATAATGTCTCTGCAAGATCCAGCTGGTAATCAAAATGAAAGACAGCATGGAGTAGTGTGGCTACATGTGCAAAGGAATGAAAAAACATGGACAAAACCGGGATTTACATTAAATGAATTTACACTTTGAATATGTTTCAGTGACAAACTCTTTAAACCACGTAAAAAGATGCAGAAGGTAAACTAAAAAACTATTAATTAATGGATCTCAATATAAAATCAACATCTTAAAGGTGAAAACTCATAGATGGAAAAAGAAGACCATGGTATTTGAGAGACTTGGTTTAAGTGTGTCCTGGGACAGCCACATGATAAATACTGCCGCTTCGATTCAGGGGCCATGAGAACTCATGCCACCTATAATCTAGGAAGTTCTCTTATCTGATTATGAATGCGAGTAAAGAGGATTTAGGTGCTACTGCCTAAATGCTTGGCTGTACTGATTAGAAGCCTGTTGGAAAGGTTACGTAACTAGAAAACTACAAGAGGAGAGAAGGTGCACTCTTCCTAAACTCTGGATCATCGCAACTCGCTAAAAGGTCAAAAATGATACAAACCCGCTGGAATGAAAAGCCACCAAACAACTGAAACAACAAAAAGCATATTCATGGAGAAATTCTAAAAAGTAGCATCAACTTAAACAGTGGGGGGAATGCTGACTAAAGACTCATTGTTCCCTTCATCTTGGACTCATCAGCTGTCAGAATCCATATTGGTGTACACTCACAAGGCTTGCCTCAGTTTGCTAAAACCTGGCAGAAAACAACAGGCGATTGGAAAGAGGCAGTCTGCTGTGATCGGAGGACAGGGCGATGGAGTTACGGCACAGCAGCACGCTGACAGTGTTTGTAGTGGACCGACTCCGGCTGCTGCGAAGCGTGGCAGGACTGAGCAGCAAAAGGACTGCACCCATGCAGCCTTATTGCTTATTTCCACAAGCTAGACTAGCTTATTAGATAATGGGGAGAGTAATGGTGCAAATCCACATTAAGAGCAAGAACAAGGCTAGACATGGCCTGAGTGTGGGTGTGTGTGTGTGTGTGTGCGTGTGTGGCTGACTGGACAGGGAAGGTGGAAGAACAGAAAGAGAAAGACAGATCTCTGTAAAATGCTTCAAATCCATTATTTTCTAGAGCTGGCTAAAGGTTTACAGCAGCAAAACATTCACTTGTCTTGAAAAATGTAAATTTAGCATTACTGCTTTTTTTTTTTGTGAAGTGATCATTTAATGATCTAAAAAAGGTTGAGTAGGTCCTCTGGACAGGTTCTTCGGATTTACCAACTCTGCGGAGCCATCGGGCAGCAGGTGGGACCCTCTGAGTAAATACTCCACAAACCTAACCCCCTACCCTAAAATTAACCTCACAGATACCTACCTGACCCTAAAACTAACCTAAACTCAAATCACACCTTAGTCCTAAACCAAACCCCCAAGCCACCAATTGCTTTTAAACCAAATGGGGACTCAGCTTAAGTCCCCATATGTACCAGTGGTCCCCACATGTAGGTGTTTTGTCTTAAAATGGTCACAAAATACCCGTCCACACACACACTTAATTTGAAACATTAAAGGACTTTTCAACAAACTGTCTAAAAATGTCAGCTTCAAAGTTGCACACATCAAGATCCATCTTTTTGCATAAAAAATAAGTACATTTACACAAAAAACATGTTTAAATTGATATTTATATGGATGTAAACTAGTAGTAGTAGTAAAAAAATAATAATTTCATTTAAAAAAACAAAACAAATAATTCAAATCAAATATAATGAAAGGCAGCAGAAAGAAAAAATCTTATCTGCCCCTTTTTTCAAGAAAAAATATATATAAAATAACCTCAAACAATAATAATCTTCAAATAACATAACAGAAAACCTCTTAACACACATTATACAAATTTACATTTCTTTAACAACCTAATTTTTATCATTCTCTTAAACAAATTTATTGAGCCAGCTTTTATATAATCACTTTCCAGATTATTCCACAATCTTATTACTGAATGTTTTACAGCAATAATGTAATTTAGAAATTACTTCCTTGAATTACTTTGTGCTCGGTTGTTACAGTTGTATAACTACACTAACGACTTTTTGTAAATTCTAACCATCTGACCGAATTCTTGTGCTTTCTTCTCGGCAAAAACATGTTACACGTCTTATATAAATTGTTTGCCAAAAACAAACAATGCAAAACTAAGCTAAAATTATTAAGACAAAACCTTCTTATTTAAAATTTCTGGATCACGGAGTTATTGAATTTTGAACTGAAATATCTGAAGAGTGAAATTCAGCACCAGTAGGACATGTTTTGGACAAATGCATTCTAATTACAAACCATCTCAACTAATTCCTAGCTGATGCTACACTTGTGGTGTTTGAGAAAATGTGTAAGGACGTTAAAGATTTGGTGGTGCCCTGAAAGACCGGTCAGTAAGTTGTTAAGAAAATATTTTATAAATTGTAGGATGGGGTCTCTGCACTGAGTTTGCTTCTCATAAATGCCACAATACACTTAATACCGAGGTAGTAATGACAGGGTGAGCACAAATTTTGTGTTTTTTCTTAGTGCTAGTCTGAAGAACTTTAAATGGTATCCGGTTGACTGCACAGCTTAAGATATTGTCTGTAAGATATAGTAAGATGTTGCTGTTAACATGTGGACAAGTGGTAATAGTTGTGTAAGTATCAGCAATTGGGTTCTCCCAGGAGGACACTGCATTGTAACAAGATGAGCAGTTAAATAAGCGGTCGTCAAAATGTACAGCTGATCCGTGTAAACTTCCTCCCTGCACAAATTAATAGTCTGTGATCAGTTTGTGGAAGCAGGACCCACAAAACTGTGTCTAATTTCCTCAGGAAAGCCAGTAAATATGCAGACTCAAAATGGTTCTCATGCGCTCAACAATTGGCCTCTGATCTCTTCAGCCAAAATGTGCATCAAAGATTGACAAACTTCTAATCATTTCCTTTAACTAGAATTTACAACAAACCAATCACCTCAGTACAAGACACAATAATCTCTCTGCTCCCCTTTTTTTCCTCACACAATGAAGCACTCAATTTACACAAGAACACAAAGAAGCCTATGCAGCTTTGCCCATTTCATTTATAATTCACCAAAAAAAAATGGTTTGCAAATGTCAAGCTCAGCAACCTGGGCCTAACTTCCATGACTGCATCTCTTACGTCACTTGAGTTTTTCTTTTGCCAAGTTTCTTTTTTTTCCCTGCCACCCCTTCTGCGTCACTTGTGGCTTTTAGTCACCGTCTTCAGTACAACATCTGAGTTTTCATCTTTTCGGTCCACACACCCAAGGCATGTGCACCTTAAATGAAACCATAGTTTTATTGACCCTGTTGAAAAGGTCAGTTCCTTCATGCTTAAACCTTCATCTGGGGCCAAAAGGGCCGTAGGTGGCATAAAGCAGCGAAGCCAGCTCTAATAACTGATGAAGGCTGCGTAATAGAAAAAAAAATAGAATGAATAGAAGAGGGAGAAGGGGGATATGTCAGTGCCATAAGACTGATTGCATTTGACCAAGGGCTTCAGTGACCTTGTATGAAAGCATATGGTTGCACACCAGCCTAGTAATGGCGTTTCTTTAGTCGAGGGCTTTCAAAAGATCTCACTGCATGTTGTGTGTCACGTAAAAAGGCTTCCCTGACCTCAGGGAGCTACCCATGAGACAGTCCAACAACCATAGTGCTTAACACTGATAAACCGAACCATCAGAGTCTTGGTCAAGTTCTCCTCACAGGGCTGTCAGCAAAATGGTAATGCAATTTGACCTAGAATAGAATTTTCCTTTAATGAGTCAAGGGTTTCCCCCGCGATAGTGCCAGGTCAGCGAGATGCATCCGGAGTCCAACAGAAGTGTATTGAAGAGTAAATCACTTTGAATATTACGCAACAGCAGCATACCAAATTACTCAACTGCTGCCGCCCGAGTTTGCCTTAAATTAAGTATTGGCAGTCTTTGTCTGATTAATTCACATGGTACACAGCTTCCCTTTAACGGATGAATGCAAATTTCAAGCCGAAGCACGATCCATGTCAATCGTCATTACAGGCTGATTAATGGAAAACAAGCCAGTCTTACAGAAAAGTAAAAAATACATATAATAACCCAAAGCAGCAATTAATCTCATGCTTTTAGACTCATTATGTTTTCCTTTTAAAACATTATTAATAATATTATTTGAGTACCATCATTTTAAAATTGAATCCAGCATGGTTTCCAAGCAGTGACACAGTGTTTGAAGTAGAAAGCGTTACAAATGATTCACCACCACGCATGTACAGGACACCAAGAGCTGTGTTTATCACTTAGTAGAGATGATGTTACTTCAAAACGCTTTGTGTTTGTAATTTGCAGACATGGAATACAATCCCAGCACTGCACAGGAAGAAGATAAGGACCCTGGACAACAAACGTAAGATGTCAGTAACTGGATTTCATCAAGGCTGACATGAGTGGGGACTGTATGGAGTAAAAATTGGTTTTGTTATCTGTGAAAATATGAAAAAGGAAAATTTTACAAACTGATTCAGCAGTTTTAATTAATTATAAGCATCTGTGAGAACATTTTGACATCATCTTTCACCTAAAATTGATCTAGAAAAAAGTACATCTGATCTCTACTGACATAGCAACATCAAAGTCTAAAATGCCACCAGATAATTTCTTCAAAGCCTTTTGGTTTGCATTTCTGCTCACGTACATTATGTCCCATTTTCAATTTCCTGCCTTTGCACTCGTGAAGTTCTTTATTGTCAACCTGTAACAACGGCTGCTACTGGCTGTACAAGATTCAGGCAGATGATCTCATGTTTTACTGTTCATGTGGGAGTTGTTCTTTAACAAGCATGCCTGCAATGTGTTATTATGCAACCGGAGTGTGTTGAGCTTTGATTGCGAGCGGGAAATGTGAGATCGAGAGGGTGTGATTTTGCTTCCAGTTTCAGAATCCTACCTTAGCAGCCACAGAGGAGCTGGGCTTCTCCAGGAGATCCCACAGTTTCTTCCTCTTCTCTGGGCAGCAGGTGTTATCAAACTCTCCCTCTCCCTCCCTCTCCCTCATTGTCTCGGCCTCCCTCCGCAGCTCCTCGTTCATCTGCTCTTTCTTCTGGTGGTATCGGGCCTGGCAGCACGACTCCAGGTAGATCTCATCAATCCCCCAGTAGTCCAACTCCTGGCCGAAGGAGAGGGCGCACATCTCCTCCATCATGTGCAACTTGCCCGTGCGGTAAAAGTTCAGGATGGAGGTGAAGGCCCCCGGGTGCCGATCGAAGAAGTACTCGTTCTCGTTCAGGCTGTAGTCGTCGCAGATCTCCATCAGGGACTCGTGGGTGTTGCAGTCTCTGAGCTTGCCGAGCCGGGTCCTGGGTAACCGATCCAAGGTCCGCCACAGGACCTCGTGGTTCAGACCCCCTACGTTAAGGCGGACTCTGCGGGAGCGAGCTTTGGTGCGGATGATGTCTATAGGCTCGGGGGGCAGCGGGGGCGCAGTTCGGACGTTGTTGGGTTTAGGACCAGCGGCTCCGATCTTTTCAGCCATGGTTACAGAACGGTAAACCTCCGGGAGGATGTTACACAGAAAAAGAAAAAAAATTTTTAAAAGAAGTCTAAAACTTTCCAGCTATGTTGGATCCTCTTTAGGCAAGTCCATCCATGGCTGAGAAAACAAAAGAGACACGTCGTGAGACTGACAAATCAAGAACAGCCGAAAAACACACTTCAGCATCAAAACAAAAGTGATTAACAGCCTTTAGTAACGACAAATGCCAATCAAAAGTTGTGACTGCAGCAGTGTGTTATCGATCCCTTTCATCACTTTTCTTTGTTGGCGTTAGACACAATCGATGGTTCTGTTTTAACAGTCAATATGAATGGCTTTGCCGTCTGGTTTGGCACAGTTTCTTTGTTTTGGTCAGCTGGAGCACCACTGTGCGCAGGCCATGCTCTGAAGCTCTGAAACTGTGTGTTTAAACTATTTGGACAGAGGATGCATGTGTGGCAATGATTCCTGGACTCTTATCTCACTTTTCATGTTTCCTGTCATAAAAAACTCCCTGCTAGGAATTTATTTGCACCCACTTCTCAAACATTTAATTACTTTAAAAAGTTGGGAGTGATTTTAATCAGGGATAAGACTATTTTACTTATGCTAAGGGAATGCTTAGGAGCACATTTTAGGCAAATTTGGCTTATTTTGATACAAATGTGCAACAAAGAGTTGATAATTTAACAATTTAAATGCATAAAATGGGTTGACAAGAAAAGAAAAATGTAAGGTAACTCGTTAAATTGACATGTCTAGTTTGATTTATAGAGCAAATACTGCAGCATACCTGTTACACTAGATTATCAATCACCTACACTCAGTATCAACACACATATTTGCTTTAGACTCAGTTTAAAGTCACATTGGACGCTGAAAACGCTGTAAAAAAAAAGAAAACAATCTCACCTTGCCGCGGTAGACCACCCTTTGCATGCAAACTCTCCTGTGGATTCTGGGGGAGCAGAGGATGGAAAGGGAGGAATCCCCCTTTAGTTAAGCGGACACTGCTGGACGAAGCTCTCCGCGGAGCTCTGATCGCGCGTCCCTCATCGTGATGAAAATGAGTCGGGAAGAAAACAGATGAAGAAGAGGAGAAACAGTCCTCTGATTCAGAGAGGATCATCACATGGACAGAAGTGCCGTTTAGCCATCGGAACACTGAGAAACAAGAGTCCTCCTCCTCCTCACTCACTTACTCCTAAAGGCTTGAAGAAGACAGGCTGAGTGAATCAATGCGGACGTGAAGCGGGATGAGCGAACTGCGGAGTGTCCCGCTGCTTACTACAGAGGAGAGGCGCGCGCACAGGCTGCACCACGCGCAGCGCACAGACCCAATCAGCGCCGGGCAGCAGGCTGGAGCTGATCACACAGGGGGAGCATAAATAAAATGTTTGACAGTTATAAAAAAAAATTAATAATGTTGCTTATTTGTGAGACTTCATTTAACGGAGTCTTAAAGTATGTTTTTATTAAAGGGGATGTTTCATGCATTTGGTTTATTTTTATTTTTAAATTCTGTTGGATCATGGTAGCAATTAAAGGCCTACCATTCCTTGAAGGAATGCATATCGCCCAGCACTTTTCATTGCAAAAGAACATTCTTGTGTGCAAACGGAAGTAAAGTAGTATTTATGTAACTGAGTTTATGTAATTTTTGTACAAACTAAAACTGATAAGCTGTGACGGCCATCTTGAATTGGGTTGATTCCGAAATGCAGTTAGTTGTAGATAATTAAATTGTAGGAGTTTTCTGAAAATTTATCCAGTGGTTCATTGGACGTTTTAGTAGCAGGCAGATACACAAACACACAGGCATGGGCTAAAACATCTTCCACCTTTAGCAGTGGCTGAAAAGCATTTTCATATCTAAAAACAGAGAAATTTACAAGAGAAAAAAAAAATTATTAGGACCGGATTCATAAAAAAATCTGCTTTCATTAATATAGTTTTCCGTTTTTGCTGTCAGGAAAAAAAACAAGTTTGAGATTCTGATGGGAAAGTGACTCTAAGACTTAGTTCAAAACACTCAGACAATCAATAAAATCTTGACTTTACTTTATCACCACATCATCTATCAAAACCTCCATAGCACACAAGAAAAACAAAGCCTGTGCTGTTATTTTAGTTTGAATTGAAATTATCAGAAAGAAAAGTTAGAAATTAACCAGCGACCATGAATTCTTTTACCAGTAGCTCCTGGAAGGCGCTCACTGGCAGGTTTGTGCACGCCGAGCAGCCAGAGGAGCCACCCTGAAGCCTTGTCCAGTCGCACCAAGTCACTGCCTGCCCACTGAAACTAGCAGGCCTTCCATTACTGTTCACAGCATCATACTGCAAAAGAAACAAAACAGCATCAAATCACATCGCTGCTTTGTCTTAAAAAAAATATCCACATAGATCTTCCGGGTAAGACTGTGTATCCAGAGAAAGGATTCAAAGAACATCACAAAAAAATACCTTTCAATCAGCCAAAAAAGGTATAACCCACAGCATAACAAAAAAACAAGAATTTTCTTGATTTTTTGCACATGGCTGAGAAAATCACACATCAATTTGACATGTTTCCATTACAACAGATTTTTTTTTGTCAACAACAATTTATTTTCTGTAATACTCCAATAAAACAAATGTTCTTCATGCTCTGCCAGTCCCTGACAATATGTCATCATTCCATATATGGCAAAAAAGAATAAATTTATTTTATCAAGATTTGTAAGTTTTCTGGCTTTAAACATGCATTTTGCATTCAAGCACATGTAAACCCATCCCTTATTTTCTTGAAAAATACATCAGTGTCCCATACAGCAATGGCACCATAAGATTGGTGCATAATTTGCTGCAGGCACCTTTTTAATGTAACAACCATAAAAATCAATGTTGTGTTGCTTTTCATTCTAAGTGCAGAACTAAAGCCGATGACGAGTTTTCACTAAAACCCTCAAAAAAATATGTATTATTTAGCATCTCCTTAAAACACAGCAAATTGCTTTCATACACTCTCTTTAAAAGTTCCTTTTTTTTTTGCTCTACATTTAAAAAAACACCTGCCACCTTTTATACAAGCAAAGCAAACCTCAAATGTATTGGATTAAAGAATCTGCAAACCTTCATTGGACCCAAATAGCCTGATGACTGCATGGAAAACTTGTAGATTATTTTTCAAGTTCAATTTTTTTTTTTTATTAGGAACTTCATTTGTTTTGAAGGCATTAAATATATAAAACACTGCACAAAACATTTTATCAGAAGTAGTATAAAAACGACAAGTTCAAAGTTTAAAATTAGAATTATTTTTGGTGCAAAAACATATTACACAGACACCTAAAACCAACAGTAAATGATTTGTGTGTTAAAGAGTTTATGAGTACAAAGCTTGTGGCATGTTTTGTCCTGGATGATAAGTTTTACTGCAGAAGTCCAACAATAAACCAAAGACACAACAAGCCTGCCCATCTATTGGTTATTAATATGTAATAGTCTGCCAAGTCCCTGCAATGAAATGAAATGATAAAATATGTATTCCTAAATGTCCCCAAGGTTATTACCAACAGATTGTTTCTCCCTGTCCACATAAAGAGGCTGGTCTTCAGAGCAATGATGCCTGTAGAGTCAATTGAAAAGAAGGCTTTAAAAACAATAGTTCAGATCTTTTGTAGTGGGGTCCTGTGGGAAAGTTACAAGGATTTAATATCTGACTTGTGGTTGATGGCTCTTTTAACAACATTAGGCTCATAAGAGGGGGGCAAAGATCTAAGTAGATTGTTGCAAAATCTATTTTAAACCATTACATCACCATCAAATTTGTATTGCATAATGAATTACATTGAATTCTACATTTTATTCACTCAATTTTAACAATTCATCATTAACATACATACACATTTAGCTGCAACACATCAACTTGGGACACTTGTGTCTGCCAGAATAATCATAAAATGCAAAACTAATGATAAAACTTTAGAAAAACTTTATAAAACAGTATTTGCAAATATGTTGAGTTAAAAAGTTGTTTTAAAATGGAAGAAGTCCACTTTGGTTCTGGTCCGCTGGGACAAACTGTAGCTCAGTCCTGTCACAAATAACTTTGTTTGTTCAAACATCTTCTTTCAACAGGTAAGCCTTTAATAATTCATTGCTTTTCTGCAAAACCAAACTTCAAAACCACTGGTTTTGGATATCTAAAGTTCTGAATATACAACTGTCACAAATACTTGGACTACACAGAAGTTGAGATGTTTTGGGGATACCAAAGCTACTTCTGACCTCCCAAACAAGCCATGCCCACGGGGGGGTAAAATCAGAAACTACATGCACGCAAAGACTTTGTTAGCCAGTGCAGCCGCATTGATTATTTGTCACTGGAAGGAAGGAACATAGAAGGAAAATCAATTACTTATATGCAGTGGTAAATCACATTAGTGAAATTGTGCTGAGCAAAGAGGGAACTTTCAATTGACACATATGTAAACTCTGTGGGTAAGGAGTTGTAATAAAAGAGAAAGATCTGAGAACTTTTTTTTTTTTTTTTACTAATTAACATCATTCTTACAAGTATTGAATTTTTCTCTGTGGCTCTGAACTTCATTTAACATGACAGCACTATAGTGAAAGGAGGACCATGTTCATGACCCACAATTATAATATGTAAAATATTACCAAAACTGCTGATGATACAGTTGTTCATTAGGCTACAGAGAAATGATTAGGGCTAATTGACTGTGTCCACTTTCATTAATTATCATTATCAAACTGGCAGCCAATCAGCTATCCCATGAGTCAGGATAAATGAGGTTGCAGCCGTGTGGATTCGAAATTACCAGCAAAGCAATCTTCTGCACCGCAGCTTCTGCAGCTGTCCGAATGTATTGTGTGGGACATGCTGGCAGTAAACGCTCCTTCTGCACCACTACTTCGGAGAGCTGAAGGCGGCTTGCAGCCCCACGTGTGAGTGGGATAACTTTGCTTTCTAGCTTGATATCTATAATTACCATCATTTTCAAAGACACCGTTTGTTTACATAAGGCTGTGTTTTCTATGTGGGTGTTTGTGAGTTGAGTGGGTTATTGCTAAAGCAACTCAAATAGTAACATTATGGTAAAGAGACACACTAAGCCATAGAACAAAACAGGAAGATAATCAAGACTCATCAGAGCAAAGAATAAAATGAAGATGAAAAACGTTTCTACATCAAAACCAACATTAATTTGTCAATTAATCCCATTTACCAGAACAGATAAAATATTCAAGTGTTCAGATATGTTAACACAAGGCTCATTTTAAGGTTGACGTTTTGTATTTTCCCACGAAAATATCAATCTTTTTGTTTAAAAATTTCAGATTTTAGTGGACAAAAATCCAAGTAAACAAATGTATAATTATTTTTAAACGTGGGCATAATTCTGTGTTTAAAATACTCCAGGTCTGACGCATCCGTCCACAACTGCATTTGTATTCTCATCATTTGCAGCCAAATAAATAAATGATTAAATAAATAATAAAAAAAGAGCCTTCTCTGATTCTCTGAGCTGTCACTGCTGCCTGTGCTTTCTCTTTACAATTTGTCATGAAACGTATCCATTCCATCGTCCATATAACGCTGTGGACACACTTGCACCCCTCAGCCTCTGCCTGTGATGCTGTCAGCAACATAAGAGACGCATCATCATCTATTCATCACATGCTCATTACAGAGTCACACAGCAAAGACCTTTTCTGTTGGACCTGTATTTTCTGCAGTGATGGACTCTGGGAGGTGTGCAAATAAGAGCATGAAAAAAGTCAAACAAAAGTAGAGTTTTCTTAAGAAAGGCTGAGCAGGGTTAGAGGCTTACAAAGTAGAATGGTAAAAAAAGCAATATGCTTAAATAATTTATATTACAAAACAATAAAGGAAAATAAATAAATGTTTTATTTTTTCTAATCTGCAACTTTAATTAATTCCAGTTTACTTTTAAGACTTTATTGTTTACTTTTAAAGTTTTTTTTTTAATTTGTGATCTCCTTAGAAGCTACTCTCCAGTCAACCAACTGGATTCTCTGAGATGATCTGAGATCCAAACTAAAACATAGAGGTGTAAATCACCAGCTTATCACGATACAATTAATTTGTTTGGATGAAGATACAATGGTTTTTAATATCACAAAGTTACTCATGATGCAATTTTAATTCAATTCAGTTCACAGGTCAGCGATCACATCAGGCACATGATGGTGATATGGATCAATGTTTTCATTTTGCCATGATACAATTGAATCATTAATTATTTAATAAATATATCAATGTGGACTGATGTATTGTTACACTCCTACTAAATTCTAGAGGTGATAAGGCTTTTGTATTTGCTGCTCCCAATCTGTGGAATAGTTTTCTTCATATCTTCACATTACCTTTTTGTTGAACTGAATTATTAAACACTTTGGTCAACTTCACTTGTTTTTTGGACTTCATAAATAAAATAAATACAATTTCAAACAATTGATAAATCTAGTACTTTCTGAAAGTTTGACTAAAATCAGTCACATGGTTTAGTTATGGAAGACTTGTTGTCTAAAGAAAAGCCACAGAAATTGAGGTTAAAACTCAGAGATAGTGTGTGTGTATGTGTATGTTTGTCAATAGGAGGGAGGAAACACATCAGAGCAGCACCTTCTTTATTCACTCTGGCTATTTTTAGCTACTGCCTATGTCAAGGTCCACTCAAGCTCACACCCACCCACCCACAGTGGGCAGCAGTGACTTTGACGTAGTGGTCCGTGGTGGCTCGAGTCATTAATCTGTGTCCTGTCTTCATTGAGCACACAAACGCACCTGTTTAACTCTGATTTTACCAACACTGCATCGTGTGTCAAAAATACCCGTCACACAACATGCTTTGACATTTGCTCGTGCAACAGACAACTGTAGCCTGTGAGGGGAGAGGGGCGGGGGTGGTCTCTAAAGGGTTTAGAGGTCTTAGTCTGTATAACTATGCAGCTAAATCTAAATCCTGCTTTAAATCCTTCTGCCTCTTCTTTTTTTCCTCATGCTTTTAGTCACTTCTTACTACTCAAAATGAGGAAAACAACATAATGAAAACATTAAATTAAAAAAAACTTTTTTTTTTTGCTTGTGACTGTTTACAAAACCTTGGTTACATTTAGCGTTCTTTCTGGTTCAGCCTTCAGTAGCAAACATGTGATTGATCACCACTTCTTCCTGCTGGTTATGTTTGCATAATATACCCTGGGTCCATGGATCACTAATTGAATGGGATTTTGGCTGCTGTTGCCGGTTCAACGCTCCTGCACAGCATCCCTGTTTACCAAAAAGGATGCTGCTTTATTTTTAGCCAAATGCCTTCAAAATTCAGGAGTTTGCGCCACACTCATCAGCATTCATTGGTGTAAGAAAGCTGTGCGGCGCTGCTCTTTAACCCAAACTGCTCATTTCAGCATGATAATAGGAATATAATGGTCTAATTGGAGCAAAGAGACCCAGACTGGCATTTTGATCTGCTTGTACTATCAAGAGTTGTCTTATGAGAGAAAGCAATTTTGTACTCAGGGCATGTGTAGCACCTCCAGCCTGTTCTAGTGATCCCTGTGTGTTCTACACCAAAGTGATAGACAGGAGAGACCACGAGATGAATAGCAATGAAGTCTCTAGTGATGTCGCTGGCAGATCAGTTGTGATTCTGCACCTTGCTTGTTTTCTAAATGTGTCCTTTGAATATTCTGTTTCTCTAAAATATCACAATCTGCTTAAGCTTAAAAAAATAAAAAAATACATCTCAAAAGGACACGTTGAATTTAAATGTTAAATAATATAAATAATAAATCCTAAATCTAAATGTAAAAGTTAAATGTTGAAGTTTACATTTAAGTATTTTGGATTGGAAGGCTGCCTTTGCACTCGGCTCTTGTTGTGACATCATCATCTTGAGACAATGATAACTGCCAACGCTCCAACGCAGCTAAATTCCCTACAAGACATCAAACTTGCAGTTGCAGCTGGTGTCCGAGCTGCACTTCAAACTTCTGGACCACATGTACCATCCATATTGTTTTCAATGAACACATTTTGAATTTAAAATTTAAATACTATCTTCAGCAGCATTAGAAGCATTAGCAGCTGTTAGCATTAGCAAACCAGGATGATTTCATCATCAAACGTCAACATTAGCCACTGCTAACGCTTCTGAAGATGGCGTTTAAAATTGTTAATTAAAAACAATGAGTGGTACCTGTGGTTCTACAGTTTAGAGTGCAGCTTGAACATCAGCGCAACTGCATTGATGTCTTGTAGGGAAAGCTTTAGGTGTGTTTGCGCATTAGCCTTGTCTCAAGATGATGACATAACAAGAGTCGAGCAATTCCAAAATAGTTAAGTTAAACGTAAACTTCAGCATTTAACTTTTGCGTTTAGATTTATAGATTTAGATTTAGAATTTAATATGTAGCTACATATATTTTTTGCATTTAAATTGAACATTTATTAAAAATTGGCAAAATGTAAGAACAGTGAGTTAAATAACAGTAAAGTGTTAGTGGAAATTTTGTAACACAAAGTGAGCGAAATGATGAAAAAGGTGTTAGTGACTGAATTATTTTACACTTGGACCCCCATAATAAAGGCCTATTGTGTTTTTTGCTTTTCTTCCTGGGAGTTGACCAAAGTAAGTCCCTACAGAAAAATAGGTAAATGTTTTTCATGTCCAAAACTCCGCTCCTGGTGGACAACTTTTATCTCCTAGCACCTGGTGGCACTTTACCGTCATCATCATCAGCTTTAGGCAAGCTATGCCAGGCTGCTGATCCTTCCTCATTTTACAGAGTTTGTTAAAAAAAAAAATTGTGTTTACGCTTCCATAAGTCAGAGAGTTGCATTGATGCTGTTGTCACTTGTGTAATTGGGTCCACAGGTAGTGCTGGAGCCTTTCGAGTCCCTTTGCAAAATAATGTGATGGATTAATCATTTCGACAGGAAAGCAAAACTTTCCCACTCCTGGGAGGGATAATATGACAGGAGAATTATTTTCTCCAAGCAAAAAGGAGTGCCGAGGAAACGAGAGTGAACTCTATTCAAACATGTTTACAAAAACACAGATTAGTCTTAGTGAAATTGGGCGTTTTTCTACATAAAATATATTATGAGCAGGGGGAAAGACTGTTTGCTATTGATGATGGGGCTTATATTGGTGGTTTTACAGCTTGTTGTAATACTGCTTTTATACTAAACTGGATACGATGTATTTTGAGGAAGCTGCTTTTCCTTTGTTTAATGACAGAAGCAAAGTTAAAAGACTCCTGCAGGACTGTCAAATAAAACAGCAAGTGCACTAAAAAACAAAAATACTATCTTAAATGCATGTACAGTGAAGGTGGGCAAAAAAACACAAAAAGTTAGAGAATATGGGAATCTGAAAGTAAGAAATATGCAACTGTGCTACACTTACTGTTTATCTGCAGACAAGTTTCTTCTGCATTAAAGTTGACCAGATGCAGATGATGTGGCCTCACGTCTTTACAGGCTCAACATTAAAACTACTGTCCAACATTGGTTTGGGCTCATTCGAAGTGTAAATATTTATATTACCAGAGGTGGGCAGTAATGAAAAAAATACTTGAATACTCAACTTAAATAAGTTTTTGAGAATTTGTACTATACTTGAGTAGCATTTTTACTGAAAAATGTTTTACTTTTACTCCACTACATTTTAACAATAAAATCATATTTTTTACTTCACCGCATTTCTCTAAAGGTTTTAGTTACTAATAATTTTTTTTGGGCCGTCTTTGTGTAGTTTGAGTTTATTTTGTTTCACCAACACATAGTAAAAATACACACTACACCCGTAGGTGGTGATAAGTGGAGGAGTTTAAGTATCTTGGGGTCTTGTTCACAAATGAGGGAAGAATGGAGCGGGAGATCGATAGGCAGACTGGTGCTACGTTTGTAGTGATGTGGGCGCTGTACCGATCTGTTGTGGTGATTTACCTGTCGATCTACATTCCTACCCTCATCTTTGGTCACAAGTTTTGGGTAGTGACTGAAAGAACGAGATCGTGGATACAAGCGGCCGAAATGAGTTTCCTCCTCAGGGTGTCTGGGCTCTCCCTTAGAGATAGGGTGAGAAGCTCAGTTAACCGGAAGGGACTCAGAGTAGAGCTGCTGCTCCTCCACATCAAGAGGAGCCAGTTGAGGTGGCTCGGGCATCTGGTTAAGATGCCTCCTGGATGTAGCTTTGCACAGCTTAGAGTATTTTAGACTTTTAGTCCCTTTGTTTTATTGGATTTCTACCAAATAAACATTGCTTTGTACAAAAGTGTTTCGAGTTTTTTGCAACAAATATTTTTAATTCAGCAAACTAGTACAAATATTACAGATAACTAAAAAGCTCAGTGTGACATGTTTCCCTAAAGATTAGATATAGCGCTCCTTAACGTGTATCACTCAAGTGAAATGCATTGTTAAAAAAATTCTAAATTTTAAGTACTTTCTATACTCAAGTACTTTTAAAAGCACATACTCCAGTACTTTAAGTTAAGTACCATAATAATTTAACAGTGCTACTTTTTTACTGGAGTAAAATTTGACCAGTAGGATCAGTACTTTGATTTAAGTGATGAAACTGAGTACTTTGCCGTCCACTGTAACACCTGTGTGTGTATGTGTGTGTGGGATAACCTTGAATATTTGCTATAATCAATCAATCAGTTCATCATGGACTGTGATCCACATCTGATATGTTGAGTTACTGTACTATGTGCATCTAGCAGTGATATGTCACCATTATATCATGCCCATGTCCTTCAAAGTTCCTGCTACTTGAACTTTAAAGATAATGCTAACTGCTGGATGACAGGGCCACAGAAGACCTTTGGTACATGATCTGTGGAAGCCTTAACTAATTTAAAGTCAGTGGGCTGAAGAGAAGAGGGTGCTAATTCTCCGCTTGATGTAGCGGACACAGTTTGTATGTCATGTAGTCAATCATGAAATAGGAGGATGAAACGTGTAGAGCTGAAGACCAAACTTTATTACTGAGGACTGACTACACTTTAACACTACATTTGACATATTTAAGTCTTGTTTGGGAACATGCACCATGGCAGAAACATGAATCATATTTGAAATCTTTGGATATGAACGTCATAATAAAAATGAAAACTATTTTGGCTAGTATTAATTAGCTAAATATAAATTATACATTTTTGCCAGTATTTTTTTCTCCACACCTGTGTGTTTGTGCTCACTATGGATAGTAAAAAGTGCCGTACTGACATGATTCTGAAAGATACTAGTGCAATGCTGAATGCTTGTGTGTGGATTCTGAATAATAGGCGTAATTTCTGATCATCATATGAAACAAGAACTTGCAATGGGATCATGTAAAGCCTTGTAATGCTGCAGTAATGACTGCTAAGTGCTCGTGGGTCAGAGTTTCAGCATGTTGATGGGTGCTGCGGCTGGCGTCCTGCAGCAAATAATAAGTCTCAAGTTATATGAGCCTCCGTTTGTCTGACCATGTTTTTCTTCAAACATACCTCATTACAGAATTCTGCGTCTGCTTTTTAAGAAAATGTGACTCGTTTGTGTCATGAAGAAAAATTGCCTGCACTTCAGCCACACACCCAGTTAAACAATGCTTTTAAAGAGCTAGATTTATTTATTTATTTTTTAGAATGTATAAAGTGTTTTCCCTTAAAAAAAAACTACAACAAATACCTATTGTCCTGCAAAATTTGAGTACCACTAAACTTAAATAAAACTCAATTTCTGGGTTAATTTTTAACCCATATTTTTCACCCACTTAAAGGCAAAAGAGTAGTTTTATGATCTGATTCTAAAACTGGAATAAAAGGTGATATGCATTTCTTTAAGGAAGCCTTTAATTTAAGGTACTTCTGGTAACCAGTATCAGCAGTGTAAACTTACCTTGGCTGTACAGCTGAGCAGGTGAAAACACCAAACCGGCAGAAAGCAGAGGAAATTGAGGAGTAAACTAATTAGACTACGAACAACAGGTGTGTTAATTAGAGATGCAGAGCAGGTGTGAAAACAAACTGGAACACGCTTTTTAGCACAATAAATAGCAAAGCTGTCAATACAAAACACTTCCCTAAAATAACTAATACAAACACATGAACAAACAACGACAGTGACATTAAATTACAGACATTAAAAAGATAATAATAATAATAATAAAAAAGTCTCCAAAATCAACCAAATCCACAGACCATGAAACATGAATGCAATACGGGTACAAAACATTACCAAACATTTGCTATAACCACAGTAAAATACTGAACATAAAGCAGCTTTAAAAAAACACAGGAACATTTTTGACTTTTTAATATTAAAATGTAAAAGCAGGTAATAACGTCTTTGCTAGTGTTTGTATGTGTGTGTGTTACTAAAATATTTCACGACATACTAGATAAATGTTATTGAAACTTGCAGAAAGCAAGCGCCACAGCAAAAACAGAAAAACACATAAAAATGGTAACAATTCAGTCAAATCTACAGACACAGAGCTAAAATTTGGTGTGGTTACAGCTGAGAATCATTTCCAAGACATACTCTACGTGATTTTTATTGCACAAGATCTTTGCCAAAATGTTATACTAAGTCAGTCAACCCTGATTGTCTGTTAGCAAAATATAATTTTTTTTTATTTATCGTTGTTTAACCAGGCAAATTCTATTGAGATCACAGATTTTCATTTTCAAGGGCAGCCTGGGCCTGAAGGCACCATATTGTACATGTTTTTGGGGTATGGGGAAAAACCGGAGTACCCGGAGAACATGCAAACTCTGCACAGATAGACCCCAGGTCCGGACCAGGGGTCGAACCCAGGACCTTCTTGCTGTGAGGGGTTGATGCTAACCATGAACCACTGGGCATACTTTAATGAAAATCTTAGAAAGTAAAAATTGGTTGTACATTTACAATTTATTCATATTTGGAGTTTTTACAATTCAAGAAGGCCATCGCAGCTAATAAATATTAGCTAACACAAAAAAAATGTCTACAACTCAGTTAATTTGACAGATATTGAGTTAAAACTTGATCATGTGGTAGCTGAGAGTCATTCACAACACTTGCAAGAGATCTAACAGTTTTTAGGGTTTGGCCAAAATCACTACAATTCTATTGGGAAGTGAAATGAAAATCCACAAGGTAAACTTAAATGTTGAAAGGGTACAACAGTGGAGGTGTATAAAAACATGTATGAAACTTGCTGGGGTAAATAAAATGCACAAGGGACAAGCTTACAAATGTTTTTTTTTTATTATGGTGAAGTGTGCACCAAAAGAAATTGTATTTTCCCACAAGATTGTTACTGAAACTGCAGAAATGCAAGGTCATGTGAGGCTAACTAGGTACAGATTAGCATATTTTTATTTTCATAAACACTACAAGTCTACTGCAGCCCAGAATACCAAACAAGCATTTCATAAAATATTTACTCTGCCCACCACAATGCAAATTAGGGGTGAGGTATTAGTGAGTTTGCAGAAAAAATACGCACACTGCGCTAAGAGTAACAAGAGGGCTGATAGATGCTCAGGAGTTGTTTGTTCAGGCACCTTAAGGGGAACAGAAAGACCAAAGACCAAACAAAAAGACCCTTCAGTTTGGAAATTAAATAACATTTAGAGTTGTCTCAAAGGAATTCTGCTTTTGTCAGTTTTGCTCTCCTTTTTCTTACAGCTTGGACAAGATGTTCAGGAACTCCCTTTTACCAAATGGCACAATTGAAGAAACTGTTATTTTTGTAAGAAACAGATCAAATTGTCCTCTCAGTGTGTTTATCTGTGCTTTCTTTTTCTCCAACTTCTGTGAAAAAAAAAAGGATTACAGATGTCTGTTTGTGTTGGTGCAGAGGAGAAGGGGGTCAGAATCAGTGTTCATGTGAAAGGTTTATGAACATCAGAGGTCCGATGTAGCATAGACACTTAAAGAGTTTAGACCCAGACTGCATTTAAAACAAAAGGCAGTTTTAGGTGATATTTTCAGGCTAAACACTCCCAAAAAATTGTAAAAAAAAAAACTTCTACAAGACAGAGTGCTTTTGTCATGAACAGATGTTTAATAGAAGTTCATTCTGATCGAAAGAAGAGGCCATTTCCTGTCTGAATAATAATTCACAGAAAGATTTAATGCCTCTAATCTTTTAGAATGCCCATGTATTTTATGGCTGTAGCACATACAGTTCATTAGCTGTAGGGCTGATGTGTCTGCCTGATGCCATGAGTTTTACACACAGTTCTTTACTGCCCACTGCTTCAATATACTAAGCCATCAGTTGAAGTCAATAAGGTTTTCCTTGCCTCTGTAAATCTCCGGGTTGATTTTCTTCCCCTCCCTACTAACTTTTAACAAAACCACATCCTTTCTGTTCCTGTTGCTTTATGAACCACTAAAGCTTTGTGTATTTTTCATCAAAAGGAAAGTAAAGATTAGCTCAGTCCTGAATGAGGTTAGGTTATTTTGGCTCCAGAGTTGGTTTAGAAAAACACCTGCCTGATTGATTTCGTTACTCTTCCTAAAGCTCTTGCACATAGGTCACGGTTCATCCGGCAGCATGTGGATTTAGCAATACTTGCACAGCTTGTACCCTCTAAGCACTCGAGCCCAAACCCCGTCCAGTTGAGAAGCCACGATGAGAAGTTTCAGGATGAGCTATTGCTGTCACGTTAAAGGACGTCTCCTGCAGGACGAATGGCTGCTCTCGGATCGTCGCGCCCACATTAACCTTCCTGTGCAAAGATCAGGTGTGAGCTTGCATTCACCAGGGAGTTAGGTCATTGTTCTAAGAATATTTTTTTTTTTCATGTGCCTGCCTCTGGAGCTTCTGCAGCAGAAAACCCTTCCTGGCCTGGCAGATGGACAAAACAGAAAGAAAACCCTCAAAAAAATAAATAAATAAAAAAAAAAAGAAAGAAAGAAATGCCACAGGGGCCATTGGCAGACATGATAATGTTTTTGCCCCAGGCACAGGGCTACTCCCACCTGGGGAAAAGGTTGTGCACAGATGAACTGTGTCATTTTATTACAGTGAAGAAGCCAGGGGTAATTAAGTTGATACTGTTAATTATGCTGAGTAGGATTCAATGAATGTTTTATTGCTTTTTCTGCCTATTGGAAGTGCAGAGGCAGATGTAAAACCCAAACAGTGATTCGGATATGACTCCTGAAAAAAACAGTCTCTTGGTGACTATATGTATGATTTATCTAGAAATTAATTGTTTTTTTCTTATTTTTTCCATATACTTATAGTTTGCACAATGCTCAAGTTTAATCTTTCAAGAACTGCAGCTGTTTGCTTTGACAAAGCAGGTTCAAAGCCATCATTATTCCTGCTGTTACAAAGATGGCTCTCTTTTATTTTGATTGTTTTCACAGCAGAGTGAATATGTCGTCAAGAATTTCACCAACACGTTTTTTTTTTACTCCAGCTTATTCACTAATGGGGACTTTTCAGCTTGTTAAATTCACGATTAAGTTAAATTATAAGCAATAATCACAGCTTTCTCTTTGTGTTAAGAAAAGTGCTCTTCAAAATAGTCTGATCTTCCACAACTATTGGAGCGATCCTTTCTGAGATTTACTCAGTCCCTTTATCTGCAACTTTTCACGTGTGTTTTACTGTCCACTGAAATGGTATTGAGTGCTGTCGTTTTTAACGGCTGCATTCATCAGTCTGAGCTCTTGGACACTTGAAATACAGCGGAATAGCCTTCGATGTAAGGTGTTTAATTATCTGCTCTCTAAGAGACACCTTGGTATTTTATTGAACTAATTTATTTGCATTGGAAATCCTAGAAGGTAAAACCCAATTTGTTTGAAATTGAGTAAAAAAAAAAAATCCATTTTAGCAGGACTAAAATTTAAATCCTTGGAAGTTAAAATTTAAACAAGTTGTGAACAGAATATCTTACTTTAGATAGCTTTTTTAAAAAGCCTCAGTGTGAGACACAGAAATGATGCCATATTGATGTGGACATTGCCTACAGCCAGTTATGTGTCAAATGAACTTTATGAATGTACTTTTTTATATTTAAAAGTCTGCTAATTTGCCAATTTGCTCATAATGGAACTAGCTAGCACTATATATATATGTGTGGTGTGTGTATGTGTGTGTATGTTTACATATAAATACATAATTTAGTGAAGTTTTAGTTTGAATTTTTAAATCAGAAAAATGTATAAAGCTGTTTCCAGGCTGAAAGTGCACTAACATCATAAATTCTGATTTCAATCTTGGTGTCCCAAACTAAAGATAGAGTGTTTTGGAGAAATCAATAATAGAAGAGGCAGGGCAATTTAAAACCGCTAAGATAAAAGCTGAACACCTAAGATTGAATCAAACTGGTACAATAGCAAAGAAAAAAAAAGATTATATATATATATATATATTTTTTTTTTTTTTTTTTTTTCACAGATCTTTGCTTTTCTAGGGAAAACCTCCACCAACTCATTAACGTCTTCTCCCACATAATCCCACACAGTGGTCAGTTGCAGGCACCCCTCCCACACAAACATCACTATGAATATCTTCCAACACAAAAATGCATTTTAAGAGAGTGCTTTTATACATTCACTTGCAGTTACTTAAAGAAAAATGCATTTTACAAAAAAAAACATACATGCAGCATGTTTTTTTCAAGCGGTCTCCTTGAGTTGAGTTAAACACCTGTTGACATCTTTATGGAGAAGGAAGAGGAGGAGTTTCAAGTGAAACCACAACCAATAGGCTAAGAGTGCTGCACAGGGGAGTGAGCCAATATTAACTAAACGTTTCCTCAGTGCTGGCTTTTGGCACAAAACTTTTACTTGCATGTACAACTTAAAGACTTGACTGTGATATGCCAAGCAAATACAGGTCTATATAAATATCTCTAGACTAAATTGGACGGATAGAAAATAATTAAACTTTTTTTAGGATTATTTATAGTCTGCTGAGCCGACATGTTGGGAGAAATTTATCTCCGGACCATCAAAAACATTTATGAGTCTGTTTCAGCAGTATGCCCTAAACAAGAAGTCATAAATCCACCACTGTATCCTCATTCCTCTCCTTTCCTCTCCCTGTGCTTTACGTTGAGCTGTCTTGCTCCTCTTCCTCCTCCCTCTTCTCATTTTTTCCCCACAACAGCCTGCATCAGCTGAGTGTCCGGCTCGAAAGAAATGGCCGTCATTTTCAAATTCATCACCCGTGATTGGATTTCGGGGGAGTGAGAAAAGGGAGTTTTAATGTTGTGTTGCTTCCTAAACAGTCAAGTGGAACACATTTCAAAACTAATGTCCTTCTTAAAGCAGTTCTGGGAAAAGAAATTAGATACACAATACCCCCAGAGTTGGGAGAAAAACAAAATTAGTGAATGATGCTGTAGTTTTCAGGACACTCCACTCCACAGGCCATTTAGTGTATTTATCAGATCGTTTGTCCAATTTAAAAAATAAAAAAAGAAGCTGAACTGCCTTGCTCTCTTGAACATTGTTTATGGATTCAAAAATTTTTTTTCACTCAGAGATCTGTTTTATCTCCACAAGGTGGTGTCATACTCATTAGCTGAATGACAGCTGCTCTGACTTTTGTTCATTTTGTTGTTTGCATCACAAAATCAACTCTTGTTCATTCCAAACAAATAAAGCCTAAAAGGATTCCAGAAATCCTATAAGTGGACACTTGTGAGCAGATGTTCAAACTCGTCTCCTCGCTGGGAGCACTTAAAGGAGTGAGGGTGAAACTATTATCACGATTCGGAGAGTGTCTTGTTGTCTTGACCCAATCTTTGACCTTTAAAATCATCGCCTCGGTGGTGTGGAAGTCAGTTCATTACTCACAGTTTCTGTCAGTCCACAAGCTTTTGTATCTTCAATAATAAATAACAGCGAGCAAACAGGGCATTCTGGGCTGCTGAGCTGACTCATCTCTCTCTGCTGTCTGTTCGTCTTCTCTCTCTATTTAGCTTTGAAACCTAATTTCTCCCTCTGTTTCTTCCTTCACTTCAGTCTCATCCATTACAATCAGACATAAAACACTTCAAATTCTAAAAGAGAAACTCAAAATCCAGCTGCTTGTTGACTTCTTTAATCTGCTGCTGCATAAATAAATCAGTAAACTGCTTTAATGTCTGCTGGCACATTGCCCCGATGGTCAGCTCTGTCCTGCAGCTGACTTCACCGGAGTGCAAACTAAGTGTCAAAGTTAACAAGCTTTGTCTGTGTCGAACAAGTTCAGCTAACCCTGACTCATGATCAGCTTACCAATCAACAGCCTGCTGCACGAGAACTTTCTGAGAACAGTTGGAGTGTTGAACAGATTTTAGCCTGCAGGGAAAGCCATCGAAAGTTTTCCAATAGCTACAAGAAAATGTAGGTGTTTTATCTGATAAATATACTATCTTCAGGTAGCCGCTGGATACAAAACTTTAAGGCAACTTTAAGAATGATGAACCTTAACTGGCTTGTCTTTTTGTAAGACTGGATTATAAACCCAAATAACATTACACATGATACAGAGGTAGAGCATAAAGTTCTTGTGCAGATCTGGACAAATTCTTTAAAACTGCAAATCTTAGCTTTGCATTCTGCAAGTGTCATTTGAAGTGTGAATAAAAGAGGAGGAAAAAGATTTAATAGAAAAGTCAAAATATTTGCATTTGCAGAAGTGAGATTTTGATTAATTTAAGAATCGCTGGTGCAGTGCAGCCTGACAGTTTCAAATAGATGTATGGGCAGAAACTTGTGCCACCAGGAACTGAATTTGAATTGCTCAAATTGAATGTGAATGTGCATAACTTGAAATTGAATGCATTGGTTTGAAAATGAATTTCATTCAATTGAAACAGAATTTAAGGTTTTGAAACTGAATTTAATGTTTAGAATTTGAATTAATTTGCTTTGAAACTGTATTTTGGTCTATTAAAAATTCGGTTTGACTACTTTCACTTTCAGTTCCATAATTCAATTTCAGTTCTAAAATTCAGATTTTTGTGCCACACATCCTGGT
>JARVJO010000165.1:13892050-13903372 GCA_031762555.1 Cynodonichthys magdalenae | reverse complement strand
TCAGTTTCAATTTAATGAAATTCATTTTCAAACCAATGCATTCAATTTCAAGTTATACACATTCAGATTCAGTCTGAACAATTCAAATTCAGTTCCTGCTGGCACATATTTCTGCCCATAGTTTCTTGTTATGTGACTCAGTGGATGAGAGTCCAGCAGGTGACTCCCCAATGTGTGAATCTAACATTACCCATCTGCACAAAGCACAGTATTGACAGATGGAAGAATACAGTTAAAGGGGATTAGAGGATGACTCGAGAGAAGAAAAGCAGCTGTAGCACACATCATTACTCTTCAGTCCTGGCCTGGTGTTTCCATGGATCTGTGTGATTTAAAAAAGAATACATCATCACTTAAATCAGGGATGAGCAACCTAAATGATGGAAGGGGCCACGACATTTTGTTGACACTACCAGAGGGCCACATAGCGCTGCACTTACCCAAATGTAATCAAGATGCCATTTTAAAAATGTTTGTGTGTATATATGTTTATTGTACCAACATACAGGCCAGTAATTTAACATACTTCGTGCTCAAATGCATGTAAAACAGTTGTACTCTTCTTTAACAAATATGGATAGAAAATATTTGAAGCACACTAAAATTAAACACTTTAGTGAGCTGAAATTCAATGATATGAGACCCCTTGAATGCAGACTCTTGCATGAATCTGGTAAAAAGTCTCTGCAACTTCAGTAAACTTCTCATATTTAGCTTTGTGCAACGTGTTGTAGTGGCAACTTGTATTAAAATCCTTAACGGCAGACACGAAGGTTTGCCTTGAATTTCTGTGGATAAATAAATAAATAAATAAATAAATAAATAAATTATTATTATTATTTTATTTTTTTGGCAAATGGCCCAAATTATATAGCATTTTATCAAGTCCCTCTGGAGCCTCTGACCACCCTATTGGCAAGGCGGGTGAATTATCTTTGCCCAAGGACATGACTGAGACAGATGGAAAGGGGGATGGAACCAGCAACCCACACGTTACAAGATGACTCCCCTGAGCACTCTGCCACAGCCGCAGGGTTTTTTTTTTACTTAAAAAAACACTAAAAGCTGTTCTTAGTTTCTAAGAACTGTTTTGACTGCTGTTTATTTAAGACCTCTGTCCGGCCCACCTCATTGGCGGGCTGGATGGAAGTCACCTGGGGGGCAGATGTGGCCCATTGGCCGCAAGCTTTGCCCATTTCTGACTTACATAGGAACACATTCTCCCTCGTGTACGTAGTTCATGAACATTGCTGATTTAAATATGATCAGTTTCTATTGTTGCAATGCTATTATTTAAATAAAACAGAACCAGGAATATAATTTTAGAAGTTTAAAAAGTAAAAAGAACAGTGATGTTTACAATACTGCAGTAGAGAATGCATTCCCAAGAGTGTGAGGGTCACGGCCTTACCAACTGAACAGATGGTCTGGCTGAGATGAAATAAAAATGATACTATCTCTGACAAGCCACAGTAGCAATATTTGTAGCAAAGGATTGTTTTTCCAATGGTGCAAATACACACAGATAATCATAGAGGCCGAGGTGGAGGATTTAGACCCCCAAGGGGGGTTCCAGTGGTTATAATGCTCACTGTAGTCTCAGGACAATACAGCTGAGATCACATCAGCTTAACTTAGACCAGCTGTGGTTAGGAGATGGATATGAAAAGAAAGAGACAAAGTGATGGAACAACAACACAAACAAAACAGCAACTTTATTTCTTAATAATCATTATTTGTTTTAAAAGTGATCATCTATCAAAATTTCCTAAGCGAGACAGCAAATACAAAGTTTAAGTGCTGTAGAGTTATTGCTTTGAAATCTATCTAAAAATGTCACAACATATTTCCATGACTAAAAATTTGCTTTGAGCATTTAATTATATGCTTAGGAAAAACCTAATCCCCAGTATGACTAAAGAGATTTCCATGCAGACATATTTATGTATGGCAATTTGCATCCCCATTACAGAGCTATTTGCATTGTCTGACTGGCTCATCGCTGCCAGGCTGGAAAATTCTTAAAAAGGACCGACAAGAATCATCATGAAAAATTTGCCAACAATGATCTGAAGGCAGGGTAAATGACTTCTTGTTAATTATGATTCAGCTGTGAATTAAATAAAAAAAAAGTTCAACCTGCTGAGTAGGTTTTCAACACAGAGTGAATAAAGTGTCAAAAAGCAGTTTGGCAGTTGGCCCGCTGCTCGCTCAACATCACTCTTAGGAGGCAACCTCATTTATAAGTGATGGAGCACCGCTGCAGCGGCACATGGTACTGGGACCACACACACACAATAACACACACACTAACAACATTTGGTCTGTTGTGAACTTGTGACTGACAGCTCTGCATTGGTGCACTCTGCATATTGCCATTCTCAGCCACTTTTGTGTAAAGCAACACATTAAGCTGAACTTTTTACTCTTTAAATCAGTAAGTGCTTTTGAAAGTAAGGCACTTAATGTACCGGTAGTTCTTTTTGGTGAGTCACAGTTATCTAAACCAGGGGTTTCCAAACTTTATATTCAGAAATCTAAATCTGTTTTCTAGATAAGGTCAGAAGTCCAGAACACATTTTAGTCAATGTGCACTGTTTTACAAGAAATGTTAAGTGTAACTTATCTTTTTGTGCCTCAACCCAATACAAGGCCTTTATTTACAAGAATAAACATTTTAAATAAACTAAACTTAAAGGCATCAAGACCCTGTAACATTAAACTGATTGAAGTAAAAACACAGAGTAACAGTGTGAAAAATGGCCTGCCTTCAAGAAGCTTACAACCACAACAAGTTTCAATATTTTCTCTTATATAACTAAAATATTATTATTTATTTACCACTGTTTAACCAGGCAAATCCCATTGAGGTTACAGATCTCTTTTTCAAGAGTGACCTGGGCCTGAAGGCAAGTTATTGTACATATTTTTGTGTTGTGGGAGAAACCGGAGTACCCGGGGAAAAACCACGCAAGCATGAGGAAAACATGCAAACTCTGCACAGAAAGACCCAGGACCTTCTTGTTGTGAGGCATTGGTTCTAACCACTGAGCCGTCGTGCTGCCATAATATATAAATATTCTCCACATATTGTGAAGCATATAAACAATAGTTTTACTCACCACAGTCAGAGGAGGAAAAACCTTAACTGGCAATAAAAAGAAGACTTGGACTTTAGTTGCATGTTCATGTTCTGGTAAATCCATCTTAAGGCTTCTCCTTTGGTATGGGAGCGGATTGTTTTTTCAGTGACACACGAAACCGGAAGCTTCCGCTGCTTGTCCTCCGCAGCTCCGCAGCAAAACTCGCCCACCCAAGTGTGTCTCCCCAAATAATGTTTCCCCACCAGAGGGCGCAAAGGCTGAAAAATCCTGAAGTCTGTCTGAAAATAGTGGTGGCATTCTACATGATGATTGGATTTTTTTATGCTCGAGATCATATTATACATGAACAAATCTGGTAGTTGCCAAAAGGTTCATTTATCTGAGGCAAGCACACTTTCAGGGTTTTTAAAGCTGTATTTATTGCTACAAATGCAAACATGGTGAGCAGAACACAAATGCATATTTTTCAGTCCACTCATCTATGAAAATGTTGTTTTTAAAATTTACCTATCTTTACTTCACATTAAATACCTTCCAGGTAAATAATTTGCTTGTAAGGGCAAGTGTTTAAAACAGAGGTGTGAAGTAATTAAGTACAAATACTTTGTTACCTTACTTAAATGGATTTTTTTGTTATTTGTTCTTTATTTGAATAATTATTTTTCAGACAACCTTTTACTTCCATTCCTTACATTTTCACACAGTTGTCTGTATTTTCTACTCCTTACATTTTTAGAAAAGGTAAGAAGAATAAACTCATTACTATTTCATTTTGACTTGTTATCCAGATGAATCATACCTTCTGGATTAACATTTTAATAGTACATTACAGACATTATGACTTTTTTTTTTACTTTTTTTTTTTATGATTTTTGGGGCTTTCTAACTGCCCACTTTTCCTTATTACTAAGACTTTTACTTAATTAATATTCATAAAGGAGACTTTAATTTTTACCAAAGTAATTTTATTTTTTTAAGATATTAGTACTTTTTGTTTAAGTATCACTTTGAGGTATTCTTTACAAGTTGTTGGCACAAAACTGTGGTTCACAGAGAGTGGCACTGAATGATACTCTATATACAGTTCATTATGTGAAAATAATCCATAACAATATAATTAAAAAAGATCTACATGTACACTTTGTTGTCACCCAGCATTCCTTAATCTCCACTCCATGACCTTTGTGCCCTAATTTTTTACTCACCGGAAATTTCTAGAACCATCACAACCATATTGTTCTGGCAAATGTTGATTTTACCATAACAACCGGGATCTAGCAGCAATTTTGACATTTCATTATTCAGGCTCCAATTGTATTGCACCCAGCTTTTCTACAAACAATACTTAGACAACACGTCTGAATATTACCCTGTAAGTCCAATCACCTGTCAAATATTAGTTTTGCACAATAAAAACCATGAGGTGGGTCTGGATACAGGGATGTTGATAAAATATACCTGGTGACATTTATTATGTTGGTTTGTCCATTATTGTCGAGCATTAAAGATTCCCAATGAAATGTGAAACATTGTTTACTCATCATTCAGTGACTCATTACTTTTAATTTCTCTGCTATGGATCAAAATTCAAACTGTACTTTCAATATGTTTTTGTTCTTCAAAGCAAATGACATATGTGAAAATAATTCATTTTTTGATATAAAAGGTTGCCAAGTTTTAGAGACACACTAATATCAAAGTTTTGAAAACGTTTATTGAGATTGAGAGTCTCCAGGTATCACAGATACCATAAAATAAAAAATGATAGTTGACTCTTTATTTAGTTTGAATAGCACATGGAAAAATAACTCACTTTTGTAATTCTGTGTTCTTTTGTAAAATACTAAGAGTAAACGCAAATGGCAGCGCTGAAAGTATTATTACACAATAAAGACAAGTTCTGGGAAACTGAACGTATTGTTCTGACGGCAGCTGAGCAACAACTGGGTAAAGTTCTATTTCAAGGATGCATTAATGATTGGACCACATTTTGCGACAGTCCGCCTATTAATTGGTGGAAACATTTCAATAAAAAATGCCACAAGATGGCATCAGAGGAAAAGCCAGGGCAACAACAACCTCAGTATCACGAAAATGATGCTATTGGTTGACTCATAGCTGCACAAAAAAACGCAGGAGACAAATTAATAGTTAACTAACTTCAATTTCTGTCAGTACTGTTGCTTGTCAGCGGGATCAAGCATGGGTACATTTTTGTGCCGTGTTGCTTTCTTAAGGTTTTGTGGCCAGGGCCAGCCCTAGCTAGTTTGGTGCCCTAAGCAGGATTTCAGATGGTGCCCCGATAGCAATTTTTAAAATCTCACCAACATAATTTACACATATTCACAAATGAAATAATTTTGTCTTTGATATTGTTTTTATCTATACAAATCAGTTTGTCCAATTAAATATTTAACAATACAATTAACTTGAAACATAATACCAGAAGTCTACTTCAGACCTGCCAACATCTGCTGACAGCAATGAGGAAAACCTGTTCTTGTCAACAAGCAGCTGTGGAGTGAAGCAGTTCTAGGGGTCCACAGGTATATCCCCACCACCAGAAAAGTTTGCAAAAGATCTACTCAAAAGCATTTTATGAAATCCTTGTAATTAATAAAACAACATAAAATAAAAGTTAAACACTGAAAACCAGACATTAACCTGAACTTTATCTGACATCACATTTTGTTTTCTATTGACACACTGAGCACAAGTAGTTACTTTTCATTCTGCATTTGTTGCTCCTCCTTGATTGACGGCGCTTTTAGCATTTGCCTAAACTGCCTATGCCTTGGGCCCGGCCTGTTTTACGTATACATTTTGTAGGTACAAGTTACAGTCAATCCTAGTGATTTCTCTGATATTGTGCTTTGTTTGTCCACCAACATGGCCGCTGCTCTGATGATACTGATGATGTCAGCCAAAGAGATCCAAACCTCTTTTTCTGTTATTCAACACATAATGGTGCTAATGAGGCTAAAAAAACAGATCTTTTTGGTAATTATCAGATTTTATGAGTCATTTGAGTCCATATATTTCAAACAGGACACAGTGTTGCCTTTCTTGCAGCTTTATTTTTTACACAATAGCACAATAACTCAGCAATTTGCAGTCATTATTACATTATTCTTAATATAATTAGAAATATGACACTCACGTGGCAGCTATAGTCCTAATTTGTACAGTCAAAGACATTTACAATCAGGATAGATTTTCCCTTGATGATAATACTGCTAGAAATGTTAGCATAATCCTCAGTTAATGATATAGCTTATCTGATAATCCTGTCCGATCAAGATTCCCTGAGCAATATTCCCTAATCCTCCCCATCAACAAGGGGGACTTAAAGGTCGGCTTTATTGTGTCATGTTAGGAGTTGCGCGCTTTAAAAAAATAAATAATAATAATAAATAAATAAATAACTGAGGAATAGACCTGAACACAAACATCAGTCATCAAAACAACTAAATTTTGTTATGTTTGTCATATGAACCTCAGTAAAATTTTCCATTTGGTGAGTAAATATCAACCCAGTACAACCTTTTAAATTAAAATAACGAAACTTTTAAATGGTGGTGAAGAGATATTTTAGACAAAAACTGACAAACTTGACTTTATCAGTTAATGTGTAACATTTTAGAAGCTCCCAAAATCCATCAGCATCCACTCCTCATATTCAGTATTAATTAAAAGTGATTATAATCAAGTCAGAAGTATCATGTGTGACTGTACTGGTGCCAGTCAAGCGTCCTCTCACATTACAACTAGGGCTTGTCTACTTGTCTATGATAGCATCATGTGAGTAGTTTGGTCACATGGGGCAGAATCTTGCCTGCATTAGGCGACAGACAGGGAAATGGCTCGCTCCTGGCACTATTTAAACCCTTTTTGTGGTGAGGGTGAGGAGAACTTCCAGCTTGATCAGCTCAGTGGCAGCATCACACACATACAGTAAGTACATCCAGAACTGATCAATTGCTTCATGTTTGCTTGTATTTGGATGTTAAATGACAAGATGCTGCTAAATAGCTTTTGGTATATGTTTTATTTTAATACCTGACTAAAACTTTTATTTTATGTGTGGTTTGATTAGCAGCTAAGACTTAGGTTCAACAATAGGTGGATTTCTCTGTTATTTTTATTTATATTATAATTTATTCAGTTTTTTAAAGTTCATGTTTTAGAATCACTTTAGCTAAGCCATCATCCTTTTCATCTTCGTGTAGCGTCTTCAGAATCACAGGATTTGATCTGTTTTAAAGCTACTTGTTGCTGTAAGTTTTTATCTTTCTCCTGATTAACATGCAAATAGTTTTCCCGCGTGTTTCAGAAAAAGCGATCGCCTCTGCAACATCTTGAATATGAGCATTTTTAGACACTACCTTTTGTTTGTGGAAAGCGGCTGCACATCTCCCGCTTGCTTCTGCTTTGTTTGAAAAAGTTGCTTCACCATCAGAGCACTTCCTGGACACTTAGCTTCTGCAAACAAATGTCTGACAGGCTCCGTGTAGCTGAAACCAAATGACACATGTTTACAGCAGCTGCCCGGAAATGATAGAGGAGAGAAAGTGTGTGTGATGTGGTGGTGGTGGGGGTGGTGTAATCGTGTTCTCCGAGTCTTTTATCAAATTCACCATAATAGGAGGAAATCAAGTTATACAGTCGGTCTGTTGTGTTATACAAACTTCTCTTCAGGCTGCAGAGGATGTGGAATAAATTATGGTTTACTGCTTCAGCAGAGGCATTGATTTTGAGTCATTGTCTTATATTGTGGTCCGTTCTTAAGTGCAACCTTATATCACGTGAACAGAGCAGACGATCACTAAGAAATCAGTGAATAGGCCACAACTGAAAGCCGCATGCTCTGGTTTACTTTTGCATTACAGCAAAATCAGCTCACTGGGATGTTTTTGCTCCCACCCTCTAATTTGAATCTTCTCATTTTTTGTGGGAGGTTTACAACCATCCAGCAGCAGTCTGTGGAAACACTCAGGGAGAAGTGAATTAAACGGATCGCTTTGGTGACCACAGCTCAGTGAGCTTACACTTAATTATCAAACTTTAATCTAGAGCGAGTCATTCTGTTAACCTTAATGGGACCAGAAGAGGAGAAGTCCCTGTCAGAGCCAATGTTCGGGGGTGCTGATCCATGTGAAATTGCCTAAATGTTTGCAGTAGGCTCTCTCTTGAACGCATTGTAAATCAGGAGAGTGGCAAAACATTTGGACAAAATACGCTAAAGTTTTGCTCAAACTTAAAGCAAACAAAAGCTGATTTGCATGATAATTTGCTTGCAGATGAATATATATTTTATTGTTTGTAAATGAGACTGAGGGGCTTTCTTTATCGTGCTCACTCAGGTTCACCCAAGGACAGACTGAAAACAAGCGTCCCTCCTTACACCAAAGGGTTTCCACCTCCCAGCGGATCTGAACGCCCTTCTGGGTAAAGACAAAGTCATCTACCCAAGTTCACACGGGGCAACAGGCGCTCATGGCTACAGGCATCCTCTGCCCTCTGCATATTATAACAACTTTATATTCTTGAAAGCAGGCTGTGTACTCAGATTTGTTTTCCTTTTTATCATGTTGCCGCTTCCTGCACATGTATTATGGATGGATGCATGAACCTCTGTCAGCCTGCATGTAATTAGTCTCATCACTGATGAGGCCCTGTCTCCACAGATTGTCAGCTGAGTGATGAACTTCGGCAGAGATGTGGCTCGGCAGACCAGTTGTTACACGTACGTCATAGAGGACGAAGATCCAGGCCTGGCAAGTCTAAATGCAATTGAGGTAAAGGGAAAAAAACATTTAAAACTGCATCTGTAATCAGACATATAATTGCCAAACCTCATTAAGAGACAAGAAAAAGATCTGTTGTGTAATCATGAGCTCCAGTTCTTACACACTTTGTACATTTTATAATTACATATTTACTTAGTTATAAAAGTTGTTTTTAAAGCTGACCAACTATCATTTTAACCTGACATCACAGGCAAGCTCAAAAGACGTCACTTAACAAAATAAAATGTTTTCTTTTGTTTTTTTTATTATTTTGTGTTCAGTTTTTTGTAGTTCAAATCTTTGTTTCATAAATTAATTTTTTTAATGAATTACAAAAAGCATTATTTTTTTAGAACATGCCGCACCAACATTGGTTTTCGTATTACTTACATCCGACCCGACTGCTTAATATATTAATCCGAGAAGCTGTCCCCCAGGGGGGTTGAAGCAACAATTATCCTTAACCGCCAGGACAGAACAAACAAATGGATGAGGTTTCTGCCTGGAAGCAAACAGGGCAGCCCGAAAAAGCTCTCTCCCCGAGCCTCAGTCTGTTGGTTTGGAGTTATGATTTTGAATACTTTGATTATTAAATACTGGTTTAAATAAATAAAATTTTTGTTTGCATTTTGTTTTGTTTAGTTTAAACAGGACGGCTTGGCTCAACAAGCTTCAGGCGATGTAGAGTTTGTGGTGCATTTAGGGACTTTTTCTCTGATTAGAGCCACTAAAACAGCTCCAGGAAATCCTAAATTACACAGTTAGTATTGATTAAAAACGTGAGTGTAATTTTTTCAGATAGGAAGAATTTGTTTCTGTAGATTATTTTATCTTGAAATGTTTTACCTTTTTGATTAGGTTTAGAGTTGAAGATAATTGTGTTAAAATGAGGAAGACTTTACAATTTGACTTAAAACAGAGATTCATCTTGATTTTTGTGCAAACTGAGTAAAACAATGAAGTTTTAAAAATTCCTTCAGAAGAGAAAAAGTTTTAACAACCATTTTGGGTGTTGTAAAGATTCCTACTCTGATGTACTTAATTCTTTAGTTTGAGTTGGATTTTGAAGTTCATTGGTCTAAAATGGGGGCATATAGCTTTTCTGTGAAACACTCTCAAATCTGAAGGAATCATAAGAAGCCTATTTGTTGGAATTTGCAGCTCTTTTCTCACTATCATTTTGACCAGTTCAGCAGTGAATAAGAGAAAAACTTCACACAACCAGTTTAATCCTCCATTATTTTCAAATTTACTTTTATTTATACAGAAAATAGAGCTTTTAAAATACAGACAGCAAATTAAATACACACACAGGAAAAAAAATGCACAGACAACAAGTATGGATCAGATTTATGATTCTGTTCTGTTACAATCAATATTACCATGCAGTTGGCAGAGAAGGGTGACCTGGCTCTCCTGGAGAACCTGGTGAAAAAGAGCCCAGAGGTCCTCAGTGAGAAAGATGAATGTGGAGCGAGTCCTCTCCATCATGCCGCCGGGGGGGGCCATGTCACCCTCATTCAATTTATCAGCTCTGTGGTGGATCCGCAGGGTAAGCAAGCCTCAGTCACTGATCATAAAATGATCTGTGTCAGATTTTTTAATTGTTTAAAAGTTATTATTTGATTTAAATGCACGTTAAATGCGTGTTTGTGTAATCTGTGCTCAGAGATGAACAGCTGTGATGATCACGGTAACGTGCCGCTGCACTGGGCCGTGGAGAGGAACAAGGCAGAAAGCTGCAGGACCCTGTTGGACCTGGGAGCCGACCCAAACATCCTCAACACTGCGCTCCTGTCCCCTTTGCACCTGGCTGTCAGCCTTGGACACAACAGCCTGGTGGGAGTAAGTGTCCAAATGATAAAACAACTGTGGAATATGAAGGCATTTAAATTTCATTCATCCCCTTTTCCTGGGTCTATGAAGAGTTTATGAATACTTAATATCTTACCTGTTGCAGACAGCTCTTTGAAGAATGTCATCTTGAAGAAATAGAGATTACTATTTATTTAATTGATGTGATAATAACTTGTTAGTGTGTGGATCAAAGAGTATTCAAGATGTTTTAATTACCTCTAGTTTTAAAAATGTGTCTGTAGTTGATGTAAATATAGGGTGCGATACAGAAAATTCACGATTCGGTTCGATACTTTAGTCTCACGGTTCAATAATTTTTCAATACAAAGAAGAGAAATTATTGAAATTAATTATGAACAGTTGTTTAACCTCAAAAGTACAGTTTTTAAATGAAATGTTGCTGAAACAGCTAGTTTCTCAGTGGATCTGCGCTCAATAATGCAGTCTAGGTGGAGCAGTCGAACACAGATCCACTGAGCCTTCAACACAAAGCATCTTCAGAAGACAAGCATAAAATACATTTAAGAAATCTGTATTGTTCCAAACATAGTGTGTATTGGACCTAAAGCAGT
>JARVJO010000165.1:13880722-13892040 GCA_031762555.1 Cynodonichthys magdalenae | reverse complement strand
GTGCCAAAGAGAGGCATGTGTGTATATAAATATATATATATACACACACACACAATTCATGTACCAATTTATTGCCTCAGCACTTTCAATACAAAGTGGGACACATCCTGCAAGTACTATGTTACCCTAAAGTGAGGTTGTTTAAAGAGCTACAGTATCTACAACAGGTAAGATATTATTTGTTCATAAGTCTACCACAGAGCTCTACATATGCAAAAGCCACTTTTTTTGGCTCCAACATGTAAGGCTGAATGGACAAGTCTTCCTTTGGTGACATCTTTTAATTGATTTGCAAATAAACAGTTTCTGCGCCGCTATTGTCGTAAATCCCTCTATCAAATTTGAATGACTGGCTCTGGAAGCTGGAGGGGGGCGGGTGTGAAGCGCCTTGTTTGGATTTAAAGAGACAGCTTCAAAACAGGTTGATGTGAGACACACCTCAGAAAAGGGGTGAAGGAGGGGTTTGTGGAGTTACAATAAGGAGGAATTCAGACCAAAGCATTGAAGTTCCACTTTATACATACCTCAACTGAAGGATTGAAATGTGGAAAAGAAGGATATGTCTCCTTTAAGAAATCTGAAGTGCTCATTTAAAGCAAAAATAAACAAGAAAAGTTATGGTCACATCCAAATTTAAATATTTTCATTAACTTTGAAAAGCCTGATGACTGAACACTCCATGTGGAAAACCACAGGTCATGTTAATGTCTCAACATTTACCATTTCTTTCCAATCTGTTACAATACGGTGGAGACTAAAAGACACTCTGCAGATGTATCAGTAGGAGACTTAGTAATAGATGGATGGGATGGTATTCACATGGTTTCATTTGTGTGCCCCGCAGCTTCTTGTGTCCTACAACACTACAGACCGCAACCTACAGGGAGACCTTGGAAACACCCCACTGATTCTGGCCTGTTCCATCAACAACTGCGAGGCTTTAAGCATCTTGGTCCGTACCAAGTTCAGTTCTGTTTGCTTTGTTTCCTATTTGAACAGATGTTTAACAGACCAGTTGGTTTTAAATGGTTTATCTGTTTGTCTTTCTCCTCACGCCTCCTCTATCTGGTCAAAGATTAAACATGGAGCCAAGCTGTGCCAGCAGAACAAGCTTGGCCATTTTGCCATGCACGCTGCTGCCTTCGCAGGTGCAAAGAAAGCCATGGAAGTCATACTGAAGGCAGGTATGACAAAGGGAATGAGCTATTATTAAAAAAAAAATTGGTGTGTTGAGAATGTCTTAGAAGGCCAAACAGCAAATTAAGCTTAGAGCTCAGCTTCACCCCAGCAGATGTTTTAAAGTAAAAACACTCGTTATTAGAAGATTTGCTTGGTACATTTTGGGGTTGTTGAAGCAAGTTTATTTGGACTGCAAATATTTATAATGATTCTGTGATTGCTAAACATGAGAATACAACAGCTTTGGTTTGTTTAGATCATTGGCTCAGTTTAGTCACAATTATTCATTGCTTCCTCTAAAACTCAAACAAACCTAAAGGTCTAGTCTTTTATGGCAGAGTTCTAGACTGAGATTATCTTATGTTGTGATTTTCTTTTTTATCAAACCTTTAAAATAATGTTATGCCAAACGTCATGTTTGTTATTTGTGTGGTGAATGAGTCTCAGCTACCACATCCAGTTATAGCCAAATATCTGTCAAACTGCCTGAGTGATATACATTTTTGTGGTTTTGAAATTAATTGGGTGTGTCAACCATCTCGAATAGACTATTTCATAGTTAGAAATGATCACAAATGCGCATGCACAAAGCGGGCCGACCTCACGTTTAGAGAAGGTTTAAAAAGCTGAAGTTGCCATGGAAACACCTTTGTAACTGCACAAATTCAACAGATAAATTTACGCTGTTATACCAACTCTAAACTGATTTGTGTTAAACTTTCCTTTAGGGTCATAGATGTGATTTTTCATAAATATCCAAAGATGCTTTTTGAGCTTATTGAGTTTGCATAATTCCAATAGCGTCTTCATAGCCTGACCTTTGCTTTCCTATGCAGTTCTGCTTAATTCTAGTTTCGCTTCTCTGTTCCATCTGGGATTTCTCCCATAGACAAAGATTTCTTCGGTAGAATTTTACCTGGGTCAATCAGCAAACCAAAGGAGGAGTTTCTGCGCAGTGGTTTAACAATGACAGTGGAGGAAGTGAATGAAGCCAGTTCGTGTTGAAAAGGCTTCCAAATTAAATTGAATTTGTCTGACAAAGTCTGCAGCATCATTTACAACTGTCTCGTTCAGCTTGGTACTTCTCTCCTCTCAGTAGGGTTGTTTACAGAGCACGGAATTTCCGGTTAGCTTCTTAGCTTAGCCTCCTTCACAGAGAAGCTGGCGCAGGCTCACACATACGTCGCGGCCAACCGATCCAGTCATTTTGAACTTCAACAGAGGCCAAGCCTCCAGCAAGCATTTGCTTCTCAATAGCCGAGAGTCCAAACCCTCTGTATGAAGCAAAGCTTCAAGGGGCTGGTTTTTACCTGGCTAGATTTTTCATAAAGCAACCTCAGCTTTTATCCAGTTGACCTGTGACCTGGAAAAGCTAGGCTTCACTATGCGCATTTCTAACTATGCAATGGTCTTTTTGATTGATTCCAAAAAGTTAATCAGCTGTAGATGAGCATCCAATGATTAATTTCTGCAAGTTTCACTTCATTCATCAGATATTTCATTATTGGACACAGATATGAACACACACCCAACAGACAGAGTATTAACAACATGTTCAAAGAAGGAGACATTTATAGGAATCAGTCTTATGTCACTTATCTCATACACTACATTAAAAATACTGAGAAATGATTGATTTAATTATGTACTGCTGGCAGGAGAGGAAAACGGGCACTCTGCGGTGAGCCACATCAACTATTTGGACAAGTCCAACAGCAGCCCTCTTCATCTGGCTGTACGTGGCGGGAATTTAGAGACCATCCGCCTCTGCATTGCCACTGGAGCCAAAATAGATCAGCAACAGGTACTCTCACCACAGAATAGAGCATGTAAATATCTACAATCGCCTGCAGCAGATCACACTTTCCATAAACATTAAAACTATCAATTACAGAGCCAGACGCTCATTTGGTTATAACCACAGCTTTTACACAGCGTGAAGCAACCATCAACATGCAGATTGCAAATGCTCTGATTCATCTTCCATTTGTCCACCGTCGCTTCGCCAGATTTACATTGTTATTTTTAAATAGTTTGTTTTTGTTTTTGAAGCCCATTTGCCTACACCTGTGGGGCATCGTTCTGGCAGCACGTCCGAGTCTTTTTGCTGCACGAACTCGTCATTCTTATCCCACCCATCTGGGAGTGTTTGTCATGTCTGGCACTGGGCTGGTGGCCAGAGCTACAGCAGGAATAGCTAACATAGTAATAGCTTCAGTTGGCTAAATTGATACAAATTACCTTCACTTACACCGGAGAGCAGAGTGGGGGCAATCAGTGACGTACCCCCACCCCCCCAGATTCCCTGCCAGTCGTGGTTATCTCATTAAAAGCTTGTGTTACGGCCCCCATGTTCAGGCAGCAAGTCTGGAGAAGCCTCCTCTCTAACGTTACACTGCAGACTGCACAATGTGTTTGTTTGGGAGTGAGTACGTGATACACTTGTTTGCATAATAATTCCTGCATTTGAGCTTTTGTTCCGCTCCTTTAATCTTTGTCTGTTACTGCACCTGTTTGTGTAAATCTTATTTATTCATGTTCCATCCCTGCTAATGCACAACGTGTCAATGCTTTGCGGTGCAGAACGATCGGTGCACGCCTCTTCATTTGGCCTGCACTCAGGGGGCCATCGAGGTGGTCAAACTGATGCTCTCCACCGTTGATCAAGTCGAAGATGTCATCAATCTAACTGACGGAGCTTGTCAGACCCCTCTGCACAGGTGGGTTTCCCGAACAACAATGGCACTAACCTTTACTGTGGTCACAGATAATCTGTTAAATTAAATAAAAATAAATTATTTATTGTGGGGAAAAGCTAATGAAGTTAGATTAAAAACAAATGTTCTTCGCGTTGCACAGACAGAAGCGAAGGTCAGGAAAAAATGTTGATATTTACATTGCTAACACAGAAGTATTGAGTTATAAGATATTGAATAGTCTAAAATTGAGTGTGACTCCTAATCCTTGATATCTAATGCAACAGCTATGCTCCATTTAAGTGGTTCCCAACCCGAGGGGGCACCAGAAATCACACAGGGGGGCCCATAACCTTATCTGCGGTTGTGAAAATATCAATTTATTGTTTCTATATACACTGCATGGCCAAAAATAAAAACGTTGCCACCTGGATTTAACTAAGCAAATAGGTACGAGCCTCCTATTGGACAATTCCAGCATGGGCGATTATATTTCAGCTGGCAACAAGTTACTTATGTCATGCGTCATGTCTCACCATGCCTTCTTCCTGAATCCACAGTAATCAAGTTAATTTCACTCGCCTGTCACCTCCAGTATTTAAGAACCATCCTGCCCCACAGCCAGCAGCAGATTTTCCATAAGCTTTGCCCAGTAGATATCCAGCACTGTTTCTATGCCTCATCTTGTTGCTCTCGTTCCAACCTTGTTTCTGGATTTTGGACCCCAGCCTCTTGCCTCGCCCTTGCCTGCTTTGATGCCTGCCTCTGACTCCCGGCCTTCGACCTCGTTTCTGGATTCTGGATTTTTCCTCTGGTTTATTTTTTTCGCTATCTCTGCCATCCTGTGTACGACCCTTGCCTGTCCCATGGTTCACATCTTCTCCTGGCTCAACCATTCATCCACAACACAAGGATCCTGTTCCCACGCTCCTAGAGTAAACAGTGCTGATGTCATCAGCCCCAGACGTCGCAGGAACCATGATGTGACCCTTCACCAACCTGTGATTGGTTCCCCCGTATGCAAAAACTACTTATATTGGGTTAAGAACTGTCCAACGCATTATTAAAACCTGGAAGGACAGTGGGGACCCATCGTCTTTGAGGATGCACCCATCATGCCTTGTGCCTTCTGTACAAGCCTGTGGGGGCAGCGCTATGATGTGGGGTTGCTGCAGTTGGTCAGGTCTAGGAAGCTAATCCAAACAATGCCACAGCAACTGATAATCAAAGCTAAAGGTGGTCCAACAAAAGGACGAGTGTGTGACTTTTTTATTTGGCCAGGCAGTGTAAACAAATCACCAAAACAAGTTCATTTGAATAATAAAACTCAAAATAACTCTTTTTTTCCCCCCTTTTCCAAATAAAAGTTTTTAACTTATCGCTTTATTCTTTTATCATTTTGATGAAGAGATAAAGGTTGAACATGTCTTTAGGAGTGGCGGTGGTGGGGGGGTGGCTCAGTTTGGTTTAAAAGTAAGAAAGGGAAGCTTTGAGGAAAATAAGTTGTGAACCACTGCTACACAACCCACACACAGGTTAGACATCCAATCCTTCAGTTGTAGAAATACAAAACGTCATCCCACTGCTAAGACTGTACGATTAATGTGGGCCATTTAAAAGAACCGCTGCATTACAGAGGATCAAAGCATCCAACAACAAAAGAAAATATGCTTATCTTACTCTGACAAAGCAGAATTAGAACAAACTCTTTTTTCTGACACCCATCACGAGGATGACTTTGGCTGTCAGTGCAGTGTGTGTTGGTTTACAGCAACTGTGTTTACTTTTCCAGGGCTACAGTATTTGACCACGCAGAGCTGGCTGAGTTCCTCATTTCCCTGGTAAATATAAAACCTTACAAATACTCATGAACATGCTGCAATATCAGGAGCTGTGTTCTTAACCTCAGATTTTTACTGAATATTAACAAGAAAATTACATAAAATTAGGTTTTGACATTTCTTAAGATCATTTGAGCAGGTTTTGGCACCACTGCCTCTTGTTGTTTTTATCATTCATTGGATTTAATTAAGCAGAGTATAATCAGCTGATCTGTACACAACCCTATTTTTATTATTGCACATTATTTGCCATTTTAAACACACACAGGCCGACTCTGTAAATGTTCAAGGTGATGACCACAGCTTGCAGCACATCTGTCACCATCTGTTGCACATGCAGGTTGTTTAACTAGAAGTTAATTGTTTGAAATGAGATGAGTGTATTTAACATGAACTCATTTGGTTAGCAAACAGTGCAACAGGATGTAAACATCAGCTTGTTTTAATCTGAAACCATATAATGAGGCCATCAAGCAGCGGCTTCAAAAGGAGAAATAAATCAGCGTTATGTCATTACGAAAGATTATTAAATTATTTTAATTAAGCAGGATATGTAGGTTTTAAGGTGCATACACACTGAGCCACCACCCAATAATTCAAAACATGATTGTACAAACAGCTGCTCTTTGTTGCTTTATTCATATTAATACAAAATCTTCTCGATTCTACTCTGTGAACAAAGTTTTAGTTACTCGAACTGTTTAATGAATAAAAGAATGAATGAATGATACTTTATTGATCCCATGAAGGGAAATTACAGGGTAATTAAATATTTTGGTGAAATTTAGTTCTGTGACAGTTTGTAAAAGAGCAAAGCCCAGAGAAAACTTTATAAGAACTTCAGAAAGCCTGAGGAACGCCTGATCAAGTTTAAGAAATTAAAGGATGTTTTTTGTCCAGGAAAACTTTTTTGTTTCCCAGTAGAGTTATGGTTTATTATTTCTCTGTGATAAGCTGACCCTTTTAAATGTGTGAATCCTGTAAAAAGGGTCAAATTTGCACTTAATGTTCACTCACATTATAATGTGAAGATTTTTGAGTATCAGTTAAAAAAAACCTCTTTCCTAACAGCTGGTGACACATGCAGAAGAAATATTTGAAGTTAAGTTGTCAGTCTGTTGTTTGTTGCTTTTGTTTTGTTTTTTTGTAATGTTAGCATCTCTTGAGGTCATTTGCACAACTATTAAGAGTGTATGAAGCACATGAGGGAACATTTTTAATAGTATTGCGTTATCTTGCAATACTTTTTGCATTCCCTCGTAAAAGCCGTTTATTACTGCTGTGCCTGCTGGTTTATTAACAAATTCACATGCTCATCAATATACTGGAGTTAGCCTACTGCTTTAATTGTGCTTCAGAATGAATGTATCACAGCCATGCATGGAGATATTTGCAGCCACAAAATTGCAACACCAGTTTCCGAACATTTGGCAACATCCTGTTTTGGTAACCGGATATTTCAAAATAAAAGTCAGATTTTATTCAGTTCATACAAAACTTTTGCGTGGGAAATGTAAAACAATATTGCGAGGGAGTGCAAACATTTGCATAGGAAAGCAAAAGGTTTTGCAAAGTAACGCAAAGGTATCGCGAGGTAATGCAAAAGAAAAACAATCCCCCCCATGTCCCCTCGCTGGCTCCGTATAGTGCACTAACTTTCCAAGATTTATTAATTTTGCATAGCTGACCTAGTCTAAGTGTGTAATGCCAAAGTTGTTTGCACTTTTATACCATGAAAACTTTTGACACAATGTTTTTTTTGTTCATAAAGTCACAAATAGTGAGAGTTTGGATGTTCTGTTGACAAAACTTCTTATTTTTATTTAAACTAACCTTAAATTATTAGGTTACTTCTTCATAACCTCAATCAACTAAAAATGGGATCACATCTTTTCAAATGGGGTTTATGGAGAGATTATAAACAACTAACATCTTACCTGCAGTAGATAGTTCTTTGAATTGTCTCAAGTTGGAGAAAAATGGAAGTTGGACCTGAATGACTAGTGAAAGGCTAGTCAAAGTAAGGCAGATTGCTGCCATCTTAAAACACCTTTTATATCAAAAATACTGTGGCGGTTCATTCAAACATGGTTTTGCTATTTTATACATTATCCATTTTGAATTTGGCAAATATTTATATAGATTTATTTTGTTTTTAGTTGTTTTTTTTTGTGCTTTTAAGGCAGCAGCAATGCACATCTGTGTTGGTCCTGCATGGATTAGTTCACTAAAAATGAGCTTTATTTTTCTACATGGAGGATGTTTGAGGAGCCGTTAAGGTTCATAAGGTTTCCACAGAACTCCAGTTGGAAGGATGTGAAACAACTCTTGCTTTAGAGGAGGTTTCCATGCATACTCTGGCTAATTTCACCTTACAAAGCTCAAATGTAAAAATATTCAACATAAATTTGTATTGATTTTATTTATTTTTACATACATACTTACAAATATATTTATTTTTCCAGAGCTTGTACACTACTGCAAGTGTGTCAAAATGGATGAAGTCGTTTTAGTTTTCTGTGCCGTCTCTCTGCAGGGTGCAGACCTGAACAGCACTGATTGTAAAGGAAACACTCCCTTACTGCTGGCGACCAGCTGTGGAGCATGGAAAACTGTAGCTCTGCTGCTGTCAAGAGGTGAGACCCAAAGCTGTGCGATCTCGACCAGGAGAACTGAGGTCATTTGTGAGCAGCTTGTAAGCATATGCTTGTGTCTGCTTAAGGAGCCAATGTTAATGTGAAAGACAAATGTGGATGTAACTTCCTTCACCTGGCCATTCTGCAGCCCAAAGGACTGAAAAACCTCCCAGAAGAAGTACTGCAGGTACGCGCAACGAGTCTTTGTTTCTAAGCAAATATAAAGAAATGCTTAGAAGATAACTCTACATCACCTTTTGTTACATTTTATCACACAGTATTACACTGTTTGGTCATTTAATTGAGTGTTTCTTATTTTGTCTTTTTGTATTGTAATATTTTGAAGCGTTTGAGGGGTTTTATTTTGTTTTGTTTCTTTAAGTGTTGAAGTTGGTTATCTTTGTTTTCAGGTGTTTGCGCTGGTTATTGCTTTGTGGTTGTGTTGATTCATTGTGTTTTTATGTTTTGTTGGACCCCAGGAAGAGTAGCCTCTGCTGAGGCAGAGCCTGATGGGGAGCCTAACTAATAAACAACCAACCATGATAAACTTTGATGCATAAAGTTTACAAGGGTTCTAAAATTACACCCAAACGCTGGTCTTGTTGCTTTAGTCTGCATTATTTGCTTTTTTTAGATCAAACAGCCTAGCAGTGAGATAACACAAGATCAAAGACTCCAACTTTCTCACTTCAAAGGACATCAAATGGGCAATATTAATATAATATTACATATACTATATACTGAACCATCGCAGTACCTCTACTCATTTTAGTCACAATCATATATACAGTAAATGTGAGGATCATGATGATGTCTCATCAAGTCTCTATGATGTTCTATCAGGCTCTATAAGCTCCATGACATTATATCATAGCCAGAAATGCTTTATCACACTTTAATGTGCTTTATCATGCTTTAAAGGTATTTAATTTATTAAGAAGGAACAATGCACATTAATGGACATTTCTGTAAATGCGCCAGAATAAGCCAAAGGCTGTTTTTTCATCTGTTGTCCCTGGACTTGCTAAAAACAAGTACAAGCTTAAAATGACTCAGCTACATACAATTTGTCAACAATACAAGAAAATACAATCAATGCAAATGATTAAAAAACAAACAAAGCAGCTCTCATACAAATGTGAAATGTTTTCATGACAAGTAAGCCTTAAAAAAACTTTAGGCTGAAGAATAGCAGGATCCTCCAGTAAGCATGAAAGAGTAGGTAAATTACAAATGTGTGAAAACAACATTTTTTCCATCTAGACAATGTTTTTGTAAAGGAATTGTAAAGGAAACAATTCTGCAGTTGACATTGCATAGTGGGGTGCTGAGCTCACCTCTTAGTCCCTAAAAAACACATGATGTTGAAAAATTAATTCAGCTAAGATTAAGTGCCCAAAAATGTACCCAAAATCAGGCCAAAAAATGTAAACAAAACAAAAAAACAGTTTAGATTGAACACACCCATGTGTTGTGACTGGATTAGAAATTGAACATAAACATGTTTTAAAGTTTGTAGTTATGAGCTTTACTTTTTACATTTTGATTTCAGCACAACAGCGTGAAGGCCCTGCTGAGCTGTGAGGATCACGAGGGCTGCACCCCGCTGCATTACGCCTGCAGACTGGGCATCCATGAATCGGTGAAGAACATGCTGGGCCTCTCTGGGCAGCTTGGCCTTGCTTGCAAGTCCAAGGACAAGAAATCTGCTCTGCATTTTGCTGCTCAGTAAGTTTACTGAACACGTTGTCTGGTCCATGAGGAGCAGGATTTGCGGAACTACGCTAATTAACACGAAGTTTGACTCAAAGTTACTCGACCCCTTTGAAATTTAGATCAGCAGTTTCTTTTAAATACATTATTTCCTTTTTGTATGACTGTTTTGCTTTAACTGTCTGTTGAAATTACAAATATTTCTCATGTAATTGAGGATGAAAGCTCCCAGGATACTAAATAAATGTTCTGACTTCACTTGCTTGTCATTGATCAATGATAAAACAAGAGTTAAGATTTTAGATTCAAACCCCTTAAACCAAGAAATCCAGTCTGCCTATAATTAAACATGTTGACAGATGATAAATGACAGCTGTGACTGCATCTAAAATCTTAGCACACTGCAGTTGTTTTATTCCAGTGAGAAAAATCTACACTCAGAATTTTCTTCTTTTTTTAGATTAACTGCAGTAACGCAGCCATAACTCAATGAACTGAAGAAGCTGTCCCAAGAATTCAATTAGCCCGGATCTTGTGAAAAATTGCTGTAAAAATGTAAAATGTAAAAATCTGAACATCTAACATCATTGCTATTGATTTTTCTATCCTGCACACCCATTCCATTATTACCATAGAGCCAGAGAAGACAGTCCTATGATATCATACTTTAACTCATTAGCTGTAAGCATTTATTTCCACTAATAAGCAGACACAAAATCCTCACATTCTTAAACGTTTCAGATGCTCTGCTCATTTTTTGTTGGTTTTAGGCAGCTGTTATTTTGCACACAGATCTACGGTAATAATGCTGGTTTAGATACAAACTTACAAAACTCAGTCAAATCAAAACATTGGATCTTAGATCAACAGTATGCAGCACTAATAAATTTGGTTTTATTCATTTTTTCATTATGTGTTTCAATATGCATGTCTTCCTGCAGTCATCAGGGGGTGCTGCAGCACCCGCCACACCCTTACTTCACACAGTCTTATGGTGCGTTCACACTGTTTTTGACGCTCAAAACGCGTCCAATGCTTTAAACTGGACGCTTGTGCTCGATGCTTGTCTTTAAAGCACTTTTACACTTGACGCGTGTCAAGTGCGTCGAAAGCCTTTCCCCCCCCTCCTCTGCTGGTGTCTGTTTAATGTCGGATGAAATAAAGAGAGTGGCTTTACTTTATTTACTGAGCCCAAGAGAACGTAGCGCCTCCCAGATTATTAATTTATAATTAATTCACCAGATAATTCCGAG
>JARVJO010000165.1:13832609-13872991 GCA_031762555.1 Cynodonichthys magdalenae | reverse complement strand
TAAAGAGCTCCTGTCCATCTGTCTCAGGTTAGTGGACATCATTCAGGAAACTGTCCCGTCGGAAAATCTGTCACTACATGACACAGCGAGTCTGTAAAAGTTCAGATTTTCCAACTCCAGTGTTCGACGCTCTCGACGCGCGTCGAGAGCTCAGAACGCGCTAGACACGCCGTAGCACTCCCAGACGAGCGTCAACATAGATTTTGCATGTAAACTCGACGCTCCTGACGCTCAAAACGCGTTTGGTGTGAATGCACCATTATACCTCTAAGCCTGAACTGAGTTTGACAGTTTAAATAATAATAAACAACAGTGTTTGCAACGGAGCCATGACTAAAATAAATAAATAGTGAAATAATTAGATATTTTATTTATTTAGTGGTTTCTTTAAAATTACATTTAGTTATTTCATTTCACAATAACAATACATATAACAATAAAAAGATAGATTTCATTATTTTATGGGGCATTTAATTAGTAAATTGCACATTTCATGGTATATAATAATTTAATGATGTTTTTAAAAATTTGAGGATACATTTTATTATGAGATTTACATGTTTTTATTTCATTATTTTTATTAACGAAATTTTGTCACTCTTAGCCTCCATAATTTTCAGCAAAAGTAGACTATATTCATATTTCTGCTTATATATATGTATTGTGTAAATTACAGCACAAAGCTGTATAAATTTGTATTTTTTATGAACTTCTTTTAAATTAAGTTATTTTAAGAGTGCAGCAGTCTTGGTCTAGCTATTATATAACTTATGAGTTTGTTAAAAATAAATTATTTTTCCTGCAAGAGCTGTCAACAACAGGTAAGGTATCAGCTGTTCATCACCTTTTCACAGAACCCATTTTCAGAACTAAACTAATCATTTAAGATACAAAGTAAACAGAAGGAACATTGCTGTGAGTTTATTCAGTAAATTATTCCTCCCTGAATGAATCTCTCCTCTTGAAGGTATGGCCGCATCAATACCTGCCACAGGTTACTGGAGACGATCACAGACTCCCGTCTGCTAAATGAAGGCGATGAGCGGGGCCTGACGCCGCTGCATTTGGCTTCGAAAGGTGGACACACCAAAGTGGTCCAGCTGCTGCTGCGCAAAGGAGCTCTTTTTCACAGGTAGATCTCCTACTACTGAAAACATGCACACATGTACATCTGATTGTATTCTTTATTTGGCTCATACTTACACACCTGCAGTGTAATATATACCTGTGAAACTTTTGACAGCGATTACAAAGGGTGGACTTGTCTGCACCATGCGGCGTCTGAAGGATACACGCAAACTATGGACATCTTACTGTCAGCCAATATCAAGTTACTGGATAAAACTGATGAGGATGGGGTAAAAATGACTACTGTTTTAAAAAATTCTGCGTCATCATTAATGATCTCATGCATGTCTTGTATTTTTAATCAGGGCTTACTTTTTAGTGGTAGAGTTTAAACGTGTTAACTCAGTGTTTGCCTGTGTAAAAGAACATTTTTTAAAATAGTATGCAAATGCAAACTTTATTTTATAATGTAAACATGGCAGAACACTGCGCTCCACATCGCTGCCAGAGCGGGACATGTGGCTGCAGTCAGACTGATGCTGGTCAGAGGGGCGGAGTTCGTCCTGAACAAGAATCAGACTTCATTCCTGCACGAAGCTCTGCAAAACGGAAGGAAAGACGTGGTGAACACAGTGATCGACAGTGACAGGTGTGCCACCCAAGAGAGCCACGATCCTAACAAAAACAAAACCAATACAATCTGAAACCAGATGAAATCAGCACAATTTGTGAATTAGCATTTTGTTTCCTAAACTGATTTGCTTTTAAGTTATTTGTTTTGCTTAAAAGTTCAGATAAAATACTTTAAGTTATATGTAAAATCCTTTCGAGCTTCTTTTCTTTCAGATGTGATGAGGCTTTGAAGCTGTTTGCTCTCGACTCCGATCAGCGATGCCCCATCCTGGATATGATTGAGTTTCTGCCTGAAACCTGCAAGGTTTTATAACAAAAAATACAAAAACAAATCATAAATCTTTGTGTAGTCATCATAAGTCATCTCTTTCTTTGGTTTTCTGTTATGAAACCTGTTTTGACTGAGATAACACTTAAAGCTCTGTCGCTGTGATGTCCCACTTTTTTCTGCAGCATCTGCTGGATCGATGCGTGAGGGAGTCCGATGATGACCACAACAGCCCAGATTACCACGTAATACATCTTTCATTTTCACAATCAGTGCATCAAACTGTTTATTGCGATGTATCTAGAAACAAAAGTTAAAATAGTTTTTGTTTGGTGTAGATTGAATATAACTTCAGGTGGCTCCAGGCTCCCATTTCATCAAAGAAGCTAACAGATACGACCTATAAGTTTCAGCCACTCGCTGCGGTCAATGTAAGCACTGGTTTCTTCTCTCAAACATCACTTTGGTGCAGTAAAATGAAAACTTTTTATATTTCTGATTAGACATTGGTCACATGTTTTCTACTGATTTAGGTTTCATTGATATAGCCACTCAAGGTTTGCTTGTTTAAAAGGATTGTTTTTCTTTTCCACCACAGTGGATTCATCATGTCATGTTATTTTCAGAAGGTTACTCATCTCTTAAGAAAAAAAGTTTATCTTTATGTTATGTTTTATGTTTTGTACTATTTGTAGCAAAAGTCTTCTTCTATGTGAACAGGCCACTGTTTTTTTTAAACAATGTTTAAGTTACAATGTCTTTGTCACACATACTGTATAAATGGATGATCACTGCTATGAAAGCGGTGGATAATCTAATAAATACAGCTTTACTGCAAGAAATTGACCAAACTATAAACCAAACTTTAATAAAGGACAATGCAATTGCAGAACTCTTTCAGTAGAGTGTATTCATTTTGAATAATTTCACCAAATAAACTCAACAACTTTAATTTGCAAACAAATCCTTCATAGGTGATCAAGTCTACAAATTCCTTGTTAAGGATTTTATAAATTGCTAACCAAAAGCTAAACTGTGTTATCTATATTATATTTTATATACTAAAAAAACAGCTAAGAATTTCACTAAATAATTTTGGTTTTTAGGCAAACATGATATCAATCAATCAATAAATCAATCAACCTACTGTATTTATATAGCACAGTTAGAAACAACAGTGTTGAACAAAGTGCTTCACAAGGAAGGAGAAAGCATACAATACAATTAAAACCATGAACAGAATAAAAAGGCTGAAAGCAGATAAAAAACACAATTCCAAATTTCTGATGTAACTCAAATTGAACTTGAATTAAAAGCAAATGTAAACAATTGCGTTTTCAACCAGACTTTAATCTGATTAGGGTTTCACCCATGATGATAGCTCTTTTACGTTCTCCATTATTCTGCAGGCGATGGTGCAGTACAACCGAATCGAGCTCCTCAATCACCCCGTCTGCAAAAAGTACCTGGCCATGAAGTGGTGTGTTTCTGTGATGATAACATCCTCTTTTTAAAATCTTTACCTGACAGAGTTTGGTTTGATTTGAATGTTATCTCGTTCTCTTCCCCACAGGGTTGCTTATGGGAGCAAGGCTCACCTGCTCAACATGTTTTTGTACCTGTTAGGGTTGTTGCCTCTAACTCACCTGATAGTAAATCTAAGACCCACTCTGAACGCCACGTCGACAGAGGAGCCAAAAATCCTCATGGTGCCCATATCTTTCAAAGAGGTGTTGGCTCAGCAAATAGCACACAGACAGTATTTTACATCAAACTATTTGATTGTAATTCTAGAGTTTCCTAAATGGATGAATTTCTGACATCGTTCTCATTTTCACAGCAAAGTGTCTTTTTGTCCTTCTGCATGGTGATGGTCTTGGTCATGAACATCTATTCAATAGCAAAAGAAGTGGTGCAGATATCGCAACAGGTATTGTTTAACTGAATATGATCAGCAGCAGATCTCCCCTCTTTTTTGTGGGATTGCTTGCAGTCTTGTGTTATGTATACAAGCTTTCAGTTTGAGGTTTGCAGGATCTGTTGAATGGTTACAGTCAGAATGTCACTGCAACACTGTCACAATCTGGGGGCGAATTAAACAGAACCCAAGTGGGACACAAGGAGCTCAAAGGAATATTTATTTATTATCAAAACTTTCCTCAGAAATGCCACTTTTTTTCCAGCAGTAAGAAACATGAGTAGATAACTGGGAGTGGGCGGAGCCTGAGCAGCAAGAAAACTGTGATGGAATGCATTATTATCTTATAAGACAGTAAATTTATTATCTTTTTGGTTTTTCTAGTTTTATTTGTTCGTGTTTCTTGTCTTTGTCACATAAAAGCGCTGGAATTACTTCAGGGATTATTCCAATCATTGTGACTGGACTTCAGCCATCTTCTCTCTTCTGTTCATCATCCCCCTCATCCTCAACGCAAATGGCTCTTTACACTGGCAAGCAGGAGCAATGGCAGTTTTAAACTCCTGGATCGGATTTCTGCTTTATCTCCAAAGGTATGCTCACTTCGACTTCATCTCTCTTTTTCAGCATCATGTCTGCTTCGTGTTTCTGAGTCCGAGTAATCCCCTTCTTTCTGCAGGTTTGAGGGAGTCGGCATCTATGTTGTTATGTTTGGGGAGATCATGAAAACCCTGGTCCGAATTGTGATGTTGTTCTTGTACCTGATGCTAGCATTCAGTTTGGCCTTCTATGCGCTCATGCTCAACCATGTAAGAGAAAACATTAATAACACAAAGGAACTTGATGAATGTTTTATTGTTCTCAGTTCTTTTCACTGACCTGCAGTTGCATGCTGGTTCTCTGTTCTCAACTTTAGAAAGAGTATGAAAGCGTGCCGCTCTCGGTGATACAAACCTTTGTGATGATGGTCGGGGAGCTGAACTACCAGAACAACTTCCTGGAAGCTTTCCTGAGTGATCGGCTTCCGTTCGGCATCCTGACATACGTCATTTTTGTGCAGTTTGTTCTTCTCATGCCAATCTTGTTGGTGAATCTAATGGTAAGCATGTTCTGAGCCTGTTCAGCTCTCTAAATATGATATACTTTGTGTCTTGTTTAACAAGTTCTCAGGATTTGTAAAGTTTCAGTACAACATCTGTGACATAATTTGGTCAAACTATAGCAGCACTACAGTACTACTGGATCTTGTCTTTAAATCTTTTTTCTTTGCAGGATTTGGGATGAGAAATGAGAAATTTAGCTTAACTTTTCTTCACTTTTGAGGACGTTTTGCTGTTCACAGCAAATATGACAGTGTTTAATAAACCTTGTTGGTGTTGACTTAAAGGCCCTGTCACACTATAACGTTTTAGACAACTAATGGCAACTTATGAAAGTTTTGTCCAGCACTGAAGATGTCTTCGTTGAAGATAGAATTAAATAAATCTACAGGTAGCCTCATTTGGATGTATACATACTGTAATGCTAACAATTAGATCCAAGTATATGTATGAGTATTTTATTACCAACAAAATGTTCATAAGTTGCCATAGGTTGTCTAAAACGTTATAGTGTGACAGGGCCTTAACAATATATACTGTTACCAATAGTATTCATGTAATCATTTGCTGTGTTGGAACAATTGAACAGATGAAAGGGTCCTAAATTCCTTTGAAAAGGTGAAGGTATGAAAAGCTAATGCTTCTACCTACACATTTTTTCAGTCTATACCTTATGTTCTTGCCATTAACATTATTTCAAAGATCTGTTTTGTGTTCAGTTGTCTCGTAAATGGAAAGGTTGAAAATGACTGAAATAAAACAGCTTTAAAAAACACTCCATTATTATTTTATTATTATTTTCAGTTCAGACTAGTGCAAACTGCTGACTGCACTTAAACTAGGTAATTATCAGGAGTATTAGTGTTTTCGAAAAACTTGTAATTATGTTATCATTGCTGAATATTACAATAACAGTGAAGAGAAACCCACATGTTCAGCATCATGATTCTCACAGCATTTTATTTGAAAGCTGTGAGTATTTAGGGGAATAGGAGTCCATCTCAGTCCCAAATAATTTCAGCATATACCCGTAGTTTGTCTTTGTTATTTACTGTAACCTTTCCAATACTGATATTGCTCCCTGTGATACTGCAACATGATATATTTTTGATATAATGAACAACCATAATCAATAAAGTAGTTGCAATTTTATTCTGAGATACTTACATTTTCCCCATCTGTTGTTTTGGCCATATATCGTTGGCTATGATCAATATTTTAGGCACCATTTCAACAAAAGTCCTGCATTAAAACTGGCTCAGGTTAATAAAGCACCCCACCGCAAACCCAAACAATAAAATGATGTTTTGCCCAGCCAGGACCAGCTAATGCACCTTTGGCAACCGCGTCATAACTCTTCCATGACACACAGGCTCTTTAAACTCTGAGCTTCACTAATGGCTCATCCCTCTTTGTTTCATTGGAGTTTTATGGGTCACTGAATGATATCATTTGTAACTTAAAGACCCACAAACAAAGTGCTGGGGTTTTGTTTTTTAAGAGGCTTGACAAGACGGTAATTTCATACACACAAATACTATAAAGAGAAGAATAGAATAGAGTAGAATAAACATCTTACTTAAGAAATTATTAAAATTATTTATTTAGAAATACAGAAAGAGTAAAGAAAAACTTAAAAAAAACTACAATAAAGAAGGAAATACACAACCTTACGTATCAAGGAAAAGTTGTATTATTTGTAATCATGTCTCCTTGTTGTGAATTGAGGTTTTTCTCCAGTTTAAAGCTTTTTTTATTGTCTTTTTTGTGTGACCATTTTTCTTGTTTTGTGCTTATTTAGTTGAATTTGAAGTGTTGACTAATTGCAGATATGGTTTTGTGTTGTAGATTGGTTTGGCAGTTGGAGATATTGCTGAAGTCCAAAGAAATGCTTCCCTAAAACGAATAGCCATGCAGGTAAGTCCAGCACATTAAACACGCAATGAGACAAGGATCAATGATCAAAATCTGAATTATAAAACATGTTTTTGTGTTGCGCTTTGAACTTTTTCCACTCATGTTGAGATTATGTCCAGGTAACATCATCCGAGACAGGTGATGATTCAGTGAACTCCATTAAAGCAAAATAAACGGCAACATAATATCCTGCTTTATTGGGTCCAAATTCAGTCCATCAATAAAGCAGAGCGATAAATTAATTAGTGTGATAGATGTGTCTGAGAATGATTAACTTGCAATATATTTGTTTGTTTTAATAACTTATAAGTTTCTGAGTAAATATCTCTTTTTCCCCTGATCTCAGATTGATCTCCACACAGCTCTGGAAGATAAGCTCCCTTACTGGGTTATGAAACGAGTCGACAAACCTTCAATCACCATCTACCCAAACCGCAAGTGCTCCAAGGTACTCCCAGTGCCTACTTTAAAAATACTTATTTTTTCACTTAACACATTTCTCTTTTAATGCAAATTTCCACTGTTTTTGCAGCACTTCCTGCAACAATTCCTCTCAGGTGAGGAGGAAAAAAATGAGGTGTGGAGTCGACTTCAGTCCAAATCACAGGTGTGCACTTCGCTGGACAATGAGCTTAAAAAACAAAAGTCCAGGTAAAGTTTCTCTAATTACAGGACTGTTATTTTTTTATTTATTTATAGAAAATTAAAAACAAGCAAGCTCAGTTGTAAGAAACTAAAAATGTTTTGTTAAATACTGATTCTAAAATTAACAAAGTGCAATGAAGATTGTTTTTGATATATGAGCGCCCCCTAGTGGGGACTCACTGTTGTTCATCTTAATTAATAACATTCTCCCCACTTTGCATAAGCTTCCAAACATCTTGCAGGACTGCAAATCCGTGGCTGAATAAAACTATTCCCTAATAAGTATTTTTTTTTTCTGCAGAATGAAGGAGATGTCAAGCATACTGGAGAAACAGCACAACCTCCTGAAGCTCATCATCCAAAAGATGGAGATCTCCTCCGAGGCCGACGAGTACGACGGACCGGTAAACTTCAGAGGTAGCCTGTGGCCCAGCCTGGGTCAGGGTAAAGCCCGGGGCCGCAGCACGTCCCGCTGGGTCCCTCTCATCAAGGCTATCGAGTCCAAACGCAAATGAGGGACACAAACACAGCAAGAGCCGTTTTATTTCACACAGTAAAATTGTCACTACATCAAACAAATCATAAAAATAAGATAGAAACCAGGTGTGGATATGTTTATGTTAGGATGTATTGCTTGAACCTATTTAATGTTGCAACAGGTCATTATACGTCGTTAGCTAATTTATCTAGTTTTAAGGCATAAAATTCTAATCTATTGTGAGTAAATGTTCTAATGTTTAAGTTTTAATATACTTTGCACTGATGAGCCAAAAGCAATGAAATGTAATTTTTGTGTGAGTCTTGGAAATATATAAGTTAAATATTTGATGCCGTTGCACAGTCAAATGAATATTAGTACCAAAAGCAAAACAATAACATAATGTTTCAGTGAGTTACATCAGAGATGTCCAGACTGATGCACTTCTGTTACACACACACGCAACAAACACAAACACACACACACACACTGCTGCTGTTTCTGTATGTGCCTTGTGTGCTCGTAAATCTAATAAAACGCTTCATCATTTCTGTCTCGCGTTCATAAATAAAGCATGACTTCAAACCTGGAATTAAAAGGATGTAAGGTTTTTTGTTTTTTTTGTTAAAAATAAGTTTTATCAAGATTTTTGTGTTTGCACCAAGAGCAAATACAACTAATACATTAAAGAATTTAGATAAATAGAGAGGTGTCGTCTACTCGCACACATTTCACGGAGATCTTCTACAAATATTCGTAATATTTTTGGCTCGGTTGCACCCAGCGCCTGTTTCTACAATGGATTTGAAGCTTGTTTCATTCTGCTGCAAACGGCTTTTGAAGAAATGATGGGAAACATGAAGGACCGGGAGGCAAACCCAGTTCTTCCTCTGACATCATGAGCCTGCACCTGTCCCTCTGCTTCTAGTGCAGACCCCCCGATAAAGGTCAAGACCCCAGAAAGTCTTTGCTGATAGACAAATGCTTGCTCTCCCCATCAAGTCAAGTTTAAAGTGTTATTTATTACTATTGGCTCTGAATTCAATTATCCCCACAGCAAATACAGCAACCATAAAGCTTTCAGTCATATTGATGTTCCAGACAATATTTTCTACATTTATTTGGGGAAGTACACTTGCACAATGACTAACGAGCTGAGAGTTTTTTTTTTCTTCTACTTTTTTCCAGATGACCGTGAAGCAGCAGGTTGAGTTACGTCGCATGTCATGTTGCCTTTTTGTGTTCTGCAGCGGGTTAAAAAAAATGACAGCTTGTCAGCTGAGGAGTAAATCCAACAGCAGAATCTCTTAGCTTGCACCTTCAAGGGTGTCAGTCAGGCCTTTCACCTCGCTGACGAATGCAGTGACACAGGATGAAACTCTGACTCGCTTTTGTGCATAACTTCATATTTCAACGTCATGACTCATCCAAGGATACACTCAAAAAACAGATTGTTGGATTTACTTAACCAAGTTATGTCAACACTTTCCACTAAACTAACTTAGCTGAGTCAATCTAAAGCAACTTGCACAATTACATTGAAATAAATTGTGAAAGTTATGTTAGACTTACTCAACTCAGTTAAGTGGAAATTGTTGACATAACTGAGTTAAGTAAATCCAACAATCTGTTTTTTGAGTGTACGTTAGGCGTTCCCAGTGTTCTGATGAGCTCTGTTCTGCACAGAAACTCATAAAAATTACTTTTTATATTATTTAAGGACTGTTCTTTTCATCTTGACAAAGGAAAAGCAAGCAGAAAACTTTATAAAAAAATTGGTTGAACTTTGACACTGTAAGACTGATCTGAAACATCAGTACAAGCTGATAATAAACAAGTGAAACAAGCTTTGAAACACTGAATATTTTACGAGTTGAGGTAAGTTTAAAGCCAAGATGTTGTGGTAAAAATGATCTAAAGATGAGCTGGAGGAAAGTACAGCTCAGCTCCCAGTGTTGTACAATAATATCCCTCTTTTCTCTCCAGTGACTTTGGCATGGCTGTTTTCTAAAGCCAGACATGCATCTCAGCTGCAGTTAGGTATTTCTTGGCAGACATAATAATGTCAATTTTACACACATTTTATTCCCTAGCTAACAACAACTTGGGATTTTCTGGGGAATATCTGGGGAAAACGTTCTATTTATTCAGAAAAGTTGAGCCTGTTCCAGTTCCTCAAAGGATAATTCAGGTTTGAAGTCACTGGAGCACTTCATTAAAGAGAAAAAAAGATGTCATAACCACCTGACAGCAGAGATAAATGGATGATCACCTTAGTCTGTATGTGTGTGTGTACTGTTAAATATTTTGTGACTGATTAACTTAAATTCAGATACACGCTTATTCTTTAGATTGTAATAATTTAAACAGCAAGAGAATCTACAAGTCTCTAATTTAACAGGTGTCTCGCTCCAGCAGTGTTAACATATAATGTTTTACATTTTAGGAATGTTACGTAGAGCTGTCTTAAAGGCAGAGGTCTATAAAGTACTTGAAAAAAACAACTAATTAAAATGAAAAATACCTTAACAAAAAAAAGACTTTGGTAAAAATAAATTTCACTGATGAGAAAAGTATTTAAGTCATAAAGCTGTTCACAAAAATTGGGAAAGTAAAAGTACTTTTACACACTCTAAGAAATAAATTGTTGAATTTATTGAACCAAACTAATTCCACTAAAACAAGTTGAATTAATTGAGCGATAAACTCAAAAACATTTGTGTTGGATTTACTAATTAACTTTAACAAATTGTCAACAGGTTCTACTCAACTGAATTGAGAAAACATAAATTTACTTTACGTTCACCTTTAACATAAATGTAAAAAATTATGTTACATTTTACTCAATTCAGTTGAGTAGAACCTGTTGACATAATTTAAGTAAATCCAATGCAAATGATTTCTCTATTGAAAATATGCATTTTGCTTCAGATTTACTCTAATAGGTTTAGTGGAACCAGTTGACATGACTTGGTTGAGTAAATTCAACACTTTGTTTTTTTTAGCGCATAAACAACTCCATTTTGTAACGAATACAGATGTTAAATTTTAAAGTAAAGAAGTAAAAGTAGAATTTTTAGGTCAAAAATGTAACAAAATAAAAGTAAAAGTAACGATTTAAAAAGATAGTTGGTAAAATTACAAATCCTCAAGACTAAATTCAGATTTTCTGCACTCCTACAGACACCAATTACACAATAAAATGCATTTAATGGCTGAAAAAGTGGATTTTGTCTGTTTCTTTTAATGGTACTCCCTTGTTTACTATGACATCATATTCGGGATGGAACTTGACTCTGGTATAAAAGCTGTGGGTCAGGTGTGATTTAAAGCCATTTCATGAACTAGACCAGGTCTGAAGTACATGTGGTAACTTTGCATGTCTGTTAATAAATATTCAAGTCTGAGAATTGAATTGATCTTGTGCAGAGTTTGATCTCTCATTTGAACATGCTCCTTCTCAAGATCTCAAGATCCACTGGACAGATTGTAATGAAACTTTCAGCAAACAGTGGATGAACATCTACATATACTACATCATCCTTAGCACATTCTCTGAGCACTAACACAATTAACAAAATATCACATAGAATTACACAACATTTCATACAGTGTTTGATCAAAACTTTATTACTTTGTCCATTTTATCACAAGATTTTCATTCAAAATTCAGTACACAACACACATTGCTTCAAAGAATCTTAGTCATGTAATTCTGATTGCATTGACCAGCTTCAAACAGCTCCATCCTAATTGTGTTATAAACCCTAACATTGAAAAACCTTTACATCTTTGAAAAAAGCACATGCTTTAACAGGTGTTTTCAATGGTTTTGACCTCAATTCCTTGCATGCTGTAAGCTCTTTGAGAGGCCTGAAGTGCACAACAAATACAATCCAATCCATGCTGAACTGTAAAGAAAAAAATAAATGTTTTATGAGATGGAAGATGGGGCCTCTCTTTGCATCTGCCACACCCTTGTCATGCCAGCGCTCCAGATGTCATGGGAACCCAGAACAGCTGGTGCACACAGGCTGCGTGTGAAAGGCCGCTCCATCTGCAGAAACCCAATCTCTCTGTGAAACCAGCAGAGGATTAGACACTTTTGATAAGGTCCTCAAGACATTTCTATTACCAAAGCACATCTGCAGGAGCAACAAACTGCTGAGGTGTTTACGGGAAATCTGCATAACTACAGTTTTGCAATCTTCACACCAATATTAGGGAAGTTCTAACCTCCTGTGATGCAACAGGTTTTGGAGCTTTACGCAATAATTTCTGCAGACAAGTCACCAGAATCCCATTAAGCAGGTGTAAATTCACGACATTTAACTGGATTATCTAGTTGGAAATGAGCAACTTTAGGTCTTGAACAGTTTGCATAAAGACACAAAGATGATGTGGTATTGCTGAGGTCATGGAGTCTTGGAGAAAAGGGGAGGAGAAATGCTGCAGATGCCAAGGCCAGGACACTTAAATTAGAGAGGTCCAAACAAGGAGTCGGGTCACAGTTGGAGGCAGACTCAAAGTGAGTTAGAGTTACCAGATGGGAATTTAAGGAGGCTGACTTGTAAATTTATTGGAAGATTGTCAGAAACTGTAAATCAAAGACGTTTCCAGGCACCTGTGACGCTGCATAAGGCACAGGTGGAGCAGCCATGTCCACCGGCTCAGCTGCCAGTGATGCTGAGGAGGAAGAGGGGCATCATAGAAGGTCCCGTTTAAAGAGGAGGACTACCTGCTATAGTCCCGACCGCTTTTCAGAAGAGGAAGATGACAGGAGGAGGAAGCAGGCCCGCAGCAGCAGCAGCAGCAGACTCTCTGAGCCGCACCAGAAGGAGGCGCGGCAGACGCAGAGGAATGCGGCCAACGCGCGGGAGAGAGCGCGGATGAGAGTGCTGAGCAAAGCCTTCTCCAGGCTGAAAACCAGCCTGCCCTGGGTGCCTGCGGACACCAAACTGTCCAAGCTGGACACGCTCCGTCTCGCCTCAAGCTACATCTCCCACCTCAGACAGCTGCTGCAGGAGGAGCGCTTTGAGACCAGCTTTGCGCACCCAGTTAGTCTGGTAGGAAACTTTAAAGTGACTCATGCTTTCTACGGGTTGCTTGATGTTTAACATCCATCTGTTGATTTAGGTTTTAATAAACAGCACAAAATACTTTACTTTCAAAAAGTCAGGATGTGTTGAAAAACCTGTTGCGTGTTATTTTTTGCAGACATGGCCATTTCTGACAACAGGACGACCAGAGGAGGACATGTCAGCCTCTATAAGACTTTGTGGAGCCACAGCATAGGCCCTCAGCAGCTCAAACAACCTGAAACAGGACTCAGTGACAGGACTCAGGACTTTGTGACTTAATGCCTTTTTTATGTGATTGTAAAACCCTGGTTTTGCTTTTATATTTTTACTGTCTTCAGTACTTGTGTTTTTTTTTTTACTTTTTATATTTTTGTTTGTACAGAAGCACAGTTCGATTAAACATTGTGGGTTTGAAATGTTACCCTGAAAGTAAATTATACTGCTTCACATCCCAAAGTATTGTTTGTTACTTTGATTTAATATGATGCTGAAGAAAACACCACTCATTTCTTTATATTTTCTGCAAGACTAGATAAATAATGACATATTTTTCTTTTGGCTACTAATTTTTCCTTAGAGGTTGTCTCCTCTTTAGTCTTGGTCTGCACTACAGTTGGCACTTCTTCTTTCCTTTAAAGGTGTCCATTTTTTAATTAAGTCATTTTATAGACCCATTTTATCCTGTTCATTGTCCCAGAGTGCCTGGAGACTCTAAGAAAGCAGGGTACAACTAAACTCTGCCAGTCTGCTTCAGTAAAGGATTCATTTGTTTTCAGGACACAGGACACACAGATCATATGTGATATGCTTGGATTATTATAATCTGGGAGTGTTTGTGCAGGAATACATTGTTTTATACAGCTGCTCCACTTTTTCTGTGGTATTTTTAAAAGGATAGGAACTATTTATGTTTTTTTAAAGCTGCTGGTACAATTAAAAATATAAGCAATCGGAATTTTGGTTCATTTCTTGTGTTAAGGTTCAGTTTTTACATTTTTAACTTAATGAACGTCTGTTGCTCAAGACCACTTTACAAAAAGTACAGAAACTCATTAGAGGGAAAAGATAAAATTTCACTTTAAATTTAAACACAGCTTCCTTCTTTTTTCCATGTTCAAACTATTGTTTTTCTGTAATTATGAGCTCGTCAGCACAATTAATACTAATTTCATTTGGAGTAGATTGAGTGCAGCTCATTGAGCAAATGTACTGAAAACCAAACCGTTTTTTCGATGTCTCTTTGTCATCAAGGTAAAAAAAATCTTCACCAAAAACACACAGAAAGAAACAAAATCATATTTTTTTACAGCTAAATGTCTCCCATCTTCTGGCATTTCATAAAACTCTGCCCCCGACCCAAATAAAATTCTTTCGTGCAGTGATTTTGACATACATGTCAATCTATTTAAAACTTTTTTTTACAGACATCAGTCACATATCAGCGTATATCTTCTAACATGAGTCTTGAAGTTTTGCGCAATGTGGCAGGGCTGAAAGCAGATTTTATTCAGTCTTTGGAATCTGAATGATTGTTTCAGTCCAAAGAGAATAAAAAAGTAAACATTCCACAACATCAGCTTGAAGTTCAGGGAGAAGCTAAAGGTCAGCAGCAGAGTTCTCCATAAACACAACCTGCACAAGGAGCTAAACTTTTTTATACAAACTCACACTCACTAATATCCACTTTTATAGTCTGCAGAATACAAGTGATCCCTTGATCCAGAAGCTCATTTTATCCAGTTAAACCTCACAATGATGTGACAACAGATGGATTGGGATCCAGGCGGAGGCGGTCTGCTGGGACCGACTGACAAAACAGTTTAAATGAAGAAAGAGATGAAGAAAGGAGAGGATGACTTTTCATCAGGTTAATGCAAAGTCGCAGCTGTTGCCATTTCAGTGAGTTTCCCAGATCCTTAAAACTGTTCTCCTGGGAGAAACTGGCCACTCTGCTGGACTGGGACAACTAATGAGCTGCCTTCTCACACTCACTGGGCCTCTGTGCTCGGGTTGTCCACTTCAGTTGTGGCACAAAGGTGGAAAACAACTTAAAAATGTTTGACAACTTGACTGCACTAAAAGTGAGGCCCCGTTAATCACAGCAAGTCAATAAAACTGAAGCTGACTGAGCTTCAGTTAGTTAATCTCAAAGAAGGAAGCTTTTTTATTTTTATTTTTGTACACATGAATCAGTTTGAGCCAGTGTTAGCTGGAGGATGTAGAGGTGGAAATGTGAGGCGGTAGATGTTGAGTTGATGCTCACGTTGTTTGTCGTGGTGCATGGGTGCCATCTAGTGGTCGGGAATTAAAACTGGCCAAAGCAACAATTTACACAGCAAGGTGACAGCTATCCTGTACTCAGCCATTAGCTTGTAAATCAGGGTTGGGCAACTTCAATGATAGAAAGGGCCACAACATTTTTGTCAGCACAACCTGAGAGCCCCATAGCGCTGCACACTTACCCAAATGTAATCAAACTGCCATTTGAAAAGTGTTTATCTAGATATATGTTTATTAAACCCACATACAGTTCATGCTCAAATGCATGTATAACAGCTGTACTCTTGTTTAAGAAATATGAAAACAAAATGTTTTAAGCTATCAAAAGATAAACTCTGACTTTACCTAACTGAAGTGCAACGACATAAAATGCTTTGAGGTCATGTTCCGTGAACAAACTGTGCTGAACATTAAGCATTCGACTTTTAGATGACATTCAATGAACGTCTTCAGCTTGAAGCTGCTTTGAGTGCGTTTGTAAGTTAAAGAAAATAGATACAGTTTTATTGATTTATTTTTTTGAGGGGGAGATGTCACATTAGTGGGCCACATATGGGCCGCGGAAGTGATCCTCAGCCCATATGCAGCCCACGGGCCTCCCATTACACATCCCTGCACTACTTATTTATTGTGAGGTCATTATGAAGTCAAAAAAGCTATCTACAACAGGTAAGAGATAAATTGTTAAAACTTTTTGAAAATGGCTGAACTATTCCTTTAATGTCAAAACATTCTACATTTCATTTACTAAATAGATATTTAGTGTAAAATCTGTCTAAAGTCTGAGTGACAATGAAACTGATAGCAGCCTGTGAGACTGAAGGTGAACCAGGAAGGGTGGTTATTCAGAACACCTGAGAACTGTTTTATTTGACAAGTAAATTTCAATAAGTTAAACTTTTAGACATGATTTTACTGTCCAAATTAAATTAACTACTTTTCTCTGTGTGGCATATTAAGCAGGTTTGAATATTATTATTGTAACATTATTATGATTTAACAATTAGCTGTTTGAGTTGGATTTAAATTCACAGTCGCAGTAACTATTTGTGTCCAGCAGAGGTCAGTGTTTCTTCATAATGATTAGAACTGGATGGGAATCTATCAGGTTTCATACAACAGTAATAAATCCAAAAATCTCAAAAAAGTTTTTATAAAAATGTATGTTTACACAGCTGGAAAAGAAGACTTTCTAAAAAAATTTAAGTTAATTTAAGTTAAACCGAACCCTTGTTTGTTTCTAATTGACAGCCCTCAGGGCTTTGCAACTGTTTTTATGTGTAAAAAAAAAATCATTGGTAGAAGAATTTCCATGAACAGGAAGGAACTGTGGGTCCAAAGACAACACGAGATGTTCAGTGAGGCTGTCTTTGGAACCACCTCCAAAACAACAACTTTAGGCCTCACAATTTGCAGGAAAGCAGCCAAACTTTCTCCAGAACACTTTTCACCGTGCATGTTACTCAATCTCCAGTCAGTCAATAGCACTAATATGTAAAGAAATATTTCAATCCCAGGCTGTTTAGCTCATGTGTTCCTAATGTATGTTAAATTCTCTGTTTAGACATTCTGTCTTCAAGCTTTGTTAATAAAACACATTTGAACAGACGTCCTAAAGCAAATATTTTAACCCGCTGGTTTTACCTCCCTGTACAAATCATTTTTTTAGATTACAAGTTTGATCCAATTTAATGCTGCGAGGTGAAAGTTTACAAGTAATTATTTCCATGAATAAATATGACCACGAGCTCAGGAACTACAGGTTTGAGGATCCTCTCAACAAATTTATATCAGAGCAAACAATCTTTCAGAAGGTCTCTTTGAGTTAAAAGGACATATGTGGTTGTAAAAGTAATGTTTTTTATTTGAACCTTTTAAGCACATATTTAGTCGTTAATATGATGTACTGTACATATTTATAGCTGCCATCTTTTACAAATTCAGAGGAGAAAGGTAATATTTACTCTTGTTCAAATTCATCAATGAACAATAATTTGGTTCATTGATGAGGACTTTATGTTGCATTAAGGCATTAAGTAAGTAAGTAAGTAATTGTAAGCATTATTGTGCTCAGATACTTTATTTTCTTTATGAAATATAAAAGACTTGAGATGAAGCCATGATTGTTGGCTATATCTAAAAATTATTAATGTATTTATTTTAAAATTTTAATTTCCAACTGAAGGAAATGTGTAAAAGATCAACAGCTTTCCCCCCAGAATTTTCAAACTGGGTTTCTGTGAACAACTAATATCTTACCTGTTGAAGATAGCTCAGTTTGTAGAAATCAGAACTTTGTTACCATGACGACATGTTTTAGGTGTAAAATAAAGACTGGAGGGGAAATGTGTAAAGGAGGAGGGGTGCGTCTCGACAAAACAACTTTTTGGCCTTGCAGGTTTTCTTTGCCTCGTTTATTGTTTAACTAGAACTGGGAGACAGGATGGGAGTGAAAATCAGTCCTGAGCTGCTTGGGTGGTGTCCTGGTTCCAGCTTTGCTGCCAACAAGAGAAACAGATATTTGTGTTTGCTCTCAGGGTGTCATGTAGACGTCGAGTCAATCCTGGCCTTGTTCACGAAGACTGGGAGGCAACTTGTGGCTGATTAGCTCATAATAAGTTTTCATCAGTCTTTCTCACAAACACATTTGCACAATCAGCTTCCTATACTGGGTTTGTTTACAGACTCACAGATTTTTATTTATTTATTTTTTGTCTGTTTAAAAGATGGACTGGTTATTGTGACACATAAAAGAGGCTCAGTTATGATCTGAGACTGCTTTCTGGCCAAGGGTATTTTCAATCTGTGTATGATGCAACGGAATCTCAAGACTATCAAGGCATTATGAAGTAAAATGGGTCATATTCATTTGATGCTGGCAACTCTTGCTAAATTGACAAAATATTTTATGCATACTGTATATACAGAGATGATCCATGTTTGTCACTGACGTTTTGTGTGCCACCCTAATGAGGTCAGAGGAATTGTTTTGAGACAAGGTTTCAGACTAAAAAACCTCTTAAGCAGGTTGAATCCTTTTCATATGGACTGAGCTGGTCCCATCCTTTGCCCCCCGGCGGCATATTCTCCCCACAAGTTCATCTTCTGATATTACAAAGGCAGCCACAAACTGACAATGTTCGGTGATATTTTTCCTCCACAATGGCTCCCAGTATCTGCTCTGGGCGAAGGCTCGGTGATCATCCCGGGTTTTCCCATCCCTGTCTGACGGCTGCCCAGCCCAGTGGAGAAATGAGTCCCCCCCCCAGGTCGCTTCAAGGCCCGACCTGTCAGCAGTCCGGAGGGATTAGCCATTCACAGCCTCCATATTGTTCTACAGAGCCACAATAGGCTACATGGGGCCCGATCCTTTGTCATCGAGTCTGTTGTGAACTTCTGCTGGGGCAACAAAAGTGGAACACACCTGCAAGGATGGATTAAAAGTTTATTTCCACATTCTTCCGCTTGTTCTCTTGTGTCTTCTTCTGTTGCTGTTTGGCAGGCAACTTGCCCGTGGCAACATTGTCCACATCAAAAGGCATCTCAATAATAAAACAAAATATTAAAAATCTATATGTTACTTTTTTTTAACAGCAGAGAAGATATAGAACTGTTTTTAATTGCAGCAACAGACGATAATGTCACTGCCAGTGTGTTTGTCTCTGTCTTTCTGCTACCTAACCACCTTATAAATTATTGAAATTGTTACTTATTTTATTGAAACTTTCAGAAAGTAATCAGGAGGTGTACATTTATAGCTAAATTACTTTTTGAGTCAACTCAATTCAAGATGGCTGCTGTTACCAACCGACTTTAGAAACCAAAAAAAAATGGCTACAGTTAGGTCTGTTTTCTAGATAAGGGGCTAAAATCTGGTGTGGCTGAGTCATTTGCAAAACATTCTCTAAATACAACACATTGTGCAAATTTTTTGCTTAAAATTTTAGCAACCCAGTTTGTCTGTTAGCAAAATATTTCAAACAAATGAATTTTAATTGATTAAACGTCTACAACAAATTCACTTTTGGAGTCATTCCATTTCAAGGTGGATACATCTAAAAAACATTAGCCAACAGAAAATTTGTTATACCTCAGTCAGTTTTACAGATACTGACATAAAATTTTATGTGGTGGTAGCTGAGAGTCTTTCTCAGCACATACTAGACATTTCACACTATTACATGAGATTATTCCTTACATTATTTTCAAAGTTTGATCAAAACAGCTACATCTCCTTTTTTTCTCAATAAGATTACTTTAGACTAAAACACTGGCATGAAAGGAGATGAGCAATCTGCACTTCTTCAACTAACATTAAGCGCTGATTTATTTTAGTTGCCCTTATTTGATAAATTATTCTTTCCACATATAAAAAAATGATAATATACTTCAAATGTAATCTCACAAAAATCTCTCGCATTATTGAAACCATCGACCTGTACCCAATGTTTTTAAAAGCCCAAATAAAAGTCAGAAAGGATATCTTTTCACATCATCTGTCTTATTTTGACATCCCCTGCGTGACCTTTAACCTCTCCGAGAAAACTTTCTGTCAAGGGTCCTCGGCTGCCGCAACGAAACAACCGAATCCCAAATCTGAGCTGTTCTCTAAGAGGCTTGAACTTTTCCTGACCATATCCAAAATCAAAGGGATTTCATGGTGATCGTGTAGAACGTGACGCTCTAAAAAAAAATCTCTGTAGAAAAGAGGGGGAAAAAAGAAAACCATTGAGATTTTTTCTTGTTTATCACGTCTGAAGTTATTTGCACAGGTGCGTAAAAAATAAATATAATTTTTGCACTAATGTAGCAAAACTTGTATGAAGTGTTTTAACTTATTTTATTAAGTTATATGTAATTGGACTTGCAGGTTTGCAGCACTAATTAGCTTTTAAATGAGTTTTAATCATATAAAAAAAATGTAAAACACATATTTTGTCCCAGCTTTAATCAAAAATGAATGTTTTTAGTTGCATTTCAGGCTTTTTGTTGTAAGCAAAACATGTATGTACCTGTAAAAACAGAAAAAAATTAATTAAAAACATTCTAATATTTAAAACTCTCATTTAAATTCAGTTTTGAAGCATTTATGATAAAAGAAAATGTCAGGTCATGATATTTTTCTCTATTTTACATTACCACCAGCACAAATAATAATCCTTAAAAGGAATATGTCTGAAAATAAAAAAATATTTCAGGTTCTGTGTTTTTGAAAAAAACATGACTGACATCATAATATAAGGATTAGTTAATGATGCATTCACAGTCAGATCGGAGGAGTGGGGATTATCATTACAGCACATGATGGTCTCTTTGGGCTAACCTTCAGGTCACTATCATACATAACACGCAGCTGACAGCGACACTCGGCCAGTTAACGCCGTGTGATGGATTACCTGTGCATGGAAGCCTTGATGAGTGTGCGCAGGCGTGTGTGTGTGTGTGTGTGTATGAGATGTGTCTGTGCTGGGAACGTGTGTGTGTCTCCCCCACCACCCGAGAGAGTCTCCACGGCCGGATGGTGTATCAGATGGCACGTTAATTACTCAGCCTTCAAAAGAGGGGGGCTGTCCTGAGCAGAAGTGAGCAGAGGACTGATGTCTGTATGGTGGTCAGAGAGGGTTGCCCCTGGGGGAAAGGCATGAAGATGGTGCGGGGGTGGAAGGCAGGGGATGGGGGGGTAATTGTGAAGATCTACACACTCATCGCACAGAAAGGCAACCGCTCTCACAGGTGTGCAGTCAGGTTATCACAAAGAGAGGATTCAACGCTTTTCTTTTTAGGCATCTTTTCTACTTTAAAGGAGGCAAGAAAAGTTTAACCCAAAGGTTTGACCAAAAACTTCCCCAGTAAAAGCATTGTGGGAAAAAAAAACATAAAGTTGTAAATTGTCTCTGTCAGGAAATGTTAACTTTTACATCCATTTTTCATCATTTTCTCTTTTTTGCATGAATCAAAATGGTTTCAAAAATAATATTAAAGGAAATGTGTCAAAAAACACAGGTCACTTTTTTTTTCATTTACTGAAAATGTCTGTTTTGGGAATTACAAGGTTTCTGTCTAACCATGACAATATCCTAATTATTATTAAATTGCTATTTCTTGCAATAAATAATAGTTTAAATTTGTATTATTTATAATTAAAGACAGGTGAAACCTAACAGCAAATGGTGTAAAAAACAATTTCTATTTTAAAGTAGACATATCATGCTTCTAAATCCTCCTTTTTCACATTTAAATCTTTCAGTTGGGGTCTATATAAAGTGGAACTGCAACTCTTTGGTCTGAGTTCCTGCTCATTGTAACTCCATGAGCTCCTCTTTTACCCCTTTTCTGAGGTTTATCTCAGATCAACTCGGTTTGAGGCTGTCTCTTTAAATCCAAACAAGTCGCTTCACACCCCGCCCCCCTCCAGCTTCCAGAGCAGTTCATTCTAGTATGAGAGAAATGTATTTAACAGCTAAAAGAAGTCAAATAAGTCATATGTCTTCTTTAAATGTCCACATTGCTTATTTGTGATGAGTTTTGTAAAATATCATTCATAAATGAACTATTGTTCAATTTAATAATTACTAAGAATTTTGTAAACTTTAGAGAAGCTTAGCTTTAAAGTTTTTTATTTATTTTTTTTACATTTTTTGCAATGCATTTGTATTATTGCCATATTCAATAAGTTTATCAATAACTTTCTTTCTGTACTTTTTCTATGATATGAAAATAATTAGTAAACATTTGTAACATTAGCAGGTGTTAGCTATTTGATTTCTGGCTGCTAGACACAAGTATCTCCAAACTTTCATTTTCTTGACTAAAGGGCTTAAAAAACTTTTATCCATTAACTGTAAATGATCAAAGTGCATGAATGGAAAACTAAAACAATGAGTTAAAACCCAGTAGAGTGTTAAAGAACAACACAAAATCATAGTGAAATCCACTATTTTTACTCTCCACGCTTGAACATAAGCAAAATATTACAGATATTTTGATTTTAAACCTTGAAATGGCTAAAATTCTGTTGAATTTCACAAGTTTAATCTGAGCCAAAAATGGAGGGACAGTTGACATGGACCTGATCTAAACCCCCTCACCCTACCCACCCAGTGCCTTTCAGTCTGCAGACCCATCACACACACACAAAGCGTCGAGTTCCCAAAGCCCTCTCAGACCCCCGTCTTGTGTGCGTCAGATCAAAGCTCGCCGGGGGGGGGGGGGGGGATTGAGAGGGACCTGACCTGTGGGAGAGGTGGAGGATCCTGCTGTTTGGCTAGTCGACGGTGTGGAAAGAGGCAAACAGGCAGCTTCAAGGACAGCCAAAAATCCCTTCCATCACCACCACTACAACCTCCACCCACCCAGAGCCAGAGTTCAGAACCCACAGAGGTTTTTCAAGGCCGGGCACGAATGGGGACTTTATTTGTTTTGTCGCCATTGAGAGACACTTAAAAAGACTCAGTTCATCCTTCACTCCATCAGGACGACAGTCTTCTTCTGTCCCTCTCTGTCACTAGATCACAGCTATTCTCACGAAGCTGTGTCCTGGCTCCTTCATCACTTATTACCACAAAGACATTTAGCATCCATCAGTTTCTTCCTACTTCTTGGGCCTGGAGATTTGACTATTGCCCACCACTGAAAGGCACATTTTCTGGACAAATGTTAATGAAAGTACAGGGTGGGCCATTTATATGGATACACCTAAATAAAATGGGAATGGTTGGTGATATAAACTTCCTGTTTGTGGCACATTAGTATTTGGGAGCGGGGAAACTTTTCAAGATGGGTGCTGACCATTGTGGCCATTTTGAAGTTGGCCATTTTGGATCCAACTTTAGTTTTTTCAATGGGAAGAGGGTCATGTGACACATCAAACTTATTGAGAATTTCACAAGAAAAACAATGGTATGCTTGGTAACTTTATTATTTCATGAGTTATTTACAAGTTTCTCTTTGTTTAAAGCCATTGACATGTCGCAGAGGTTAACACGTGAGGAGCGGATAGAAATTGTGCTGATGTCTGGTAAATGCAGTACCCGGGTCATTGCAGCAGATTTCAATGAAAGACACCCTACGAGATTTGGCCTACTCATCTCTCATGCTACAATTAGCAAACTGCTTGTCAAGTTTTGTGAAACTGGTTCAGTATTGGATTTGCAAAAATGTAGATGAATGAAAACTGTCACTAATGAAACATCAGTGGCTGTCCTAGCTTCATTCAGCAAGAGCCCACAGCGTAGCACTTGCTGAATGTCACTGAAGAGTGGCATCAGTCAAACATCCCTTTGGCAGATATTAGCTACTCACAAATGGCACCCTTACAAACTCCAGCTGCTGCAGCATCTCAACAAGGATGACCCAGATCGGTGCACTGAATTTGCAGAATTGGCAAAACAAAAATTGGAACAGGACCCTCAGTTTACACAGAAAATTTTGATCAGTGATGAGGCAAACCTTTATGTGAATGGTGAAGTTAACAAACAAAACCACAGCTATTGGTCTGACACTAACCGACATTGGATACATCCCTCCAAGACTGTTGGAACACAAACATTGATGGTGTGGTGTGGTTTATGGGGTACAAAGAAAGTGGGGCCATTTTTCATCAATGGAAACCTCAAGGCCACTGGATATGTGAAACGGCTACACGACGATGTGTTTCCCTCTTCATGCACTGAAGATGGCACATTTCTTGAGATTTTCCAGCAAGATGGTGCACCACCACATTATGGGTGTCAGGTTCAAGCATTCCTAGATGAACAGTTTCCTGGAAAGTGGATTGGTCGTCGTGGGCCAGTTGAATAGCCCCTAAGGTCTCCTGATCTGACCCCTTAGATTTTTATCTTTGGGGTCATCTGATGGCAATGGTCTATGTTGTGAAGATACAAGATGTGCAGCACCTGAAACAATGGATACTGGAAGCCTGTGCAAGCATTTCTTCTGCGGTGTTGCTATCAGTGTGTGAAGAGTGGGAGAAGAGGGTTGCATTGACAATCCAACACAATGGGCAGCACTTTGAACACATTTTATAAGTGATCAGAAACTTGTAAATAACTCATGAAAGAATAAAGTTATTTAAAAACCAAGCATACCATTGTTTTTCTTGTGAAATTCTCAATAAGTTTGATGTGTCACATGATCCTCTTCCCATTGAAAAAACTAAAGTTGGATCCAAAATGGCCGACTTCAAAATGGCTGCCATGGTCACCACTCATCTTGAAAAGTTTCCCCCTCCCAAATACAGAAAGTTAATATCACCAACCATTCACATTTTATTTAGGTGTATCCATGTAAATGGCCCACCCTGTATTTAACGGCATAACGTTTGTAGACGATTTAATTTAACATGATCGTCACAGTCAACTGACCTGAAAATCCACAAAAAAAAAGGCTAGACTGTAAGTTTTATGAGACACAACAAAGGAAAAAAAAGTGCATTTATTTCAGGGATAGGCAACTTAAATGATGAAAAGTGCCACGATTTTTTTCTTTACACTTTCCGGGGATCACACAGCACTGCAAACTATTAAACTTTAATGTGTTTGGCTCATTATTGTTATCTTACAGATATGTGATCCTAAAAGGATTGCTTCTGATCTGATAATTTAACAATATTAATGCTATATTAATGTCAAAGACAAATATTTATATGTCACATTATAACAAAGATGTGTGTCTCAGTTTGACCAAATTTCTAATTATTGGGGAACTTGATTATATTTAGAAACATACTGAGAGGTAACTGTTTTATGATAAACGTAGTTCAATAAATATGAATATAAATAGTCTTAAATGACTGCATGAGCTGAATTGTTTAAATTATCTTTATTTCTTCAGATTGCCATCAATCTTGAGAATCTAAATTGAGCAGGTTAAAGTCTCAGCACTTCATAAGAATATTACATTGTGTACTTTTACTGTCATGTACAAGGCATACTCTATTTAAAAAAATCTTTGAACTGTATGCAGGAAGAAGCTCTTGAATGTGTGGCAGGAAATGACAATGCTTGGGTAACCTCTAGTATAAAAAAGGTTTCTATCAAAATATTTTTTTCTGCGTTAATCAAAGTCTGATGATGATGATGATTAGAATGAGAAAGTTCCACTCACAGCTCCTGAAACAGTCATGATGGGTAACTGAGAACATTTGTATGTAGCAAACATTGTACACAGAAAAATATACTTATTAAATTACTTTTTAAAAATTTTCGGCCAGTTTAGGTTGCAGACTACCAAAAATCTGGGTGGACAACCAGATTTTGTCAAGAGGTTGTCCACTGATTATTGTTATAAGCATATGTAATTTGCTGCTGCTGTGTTTTGCTTTGTCTACTTTTGCAGGTGTGGAGGCAGATATCCGTTGTGTTGTCTTGTGCTTTCTGTAAAGGTCACATATCTTCTTGTCTGTCTTTCAATCTCTCTTTAAATTTCAGTTTTCTTACTTCTGTCTTCTATTGGGGGGAAAAAAAGTGTCACTAATGATGAAGAAACTAATATTAAAAAAAAAAAAAAAAAAAAGAGGTTTTCCACTGAACAATCTGGAAAATGTTTACCTCTGCTTACTTTAAAAGCACAGGCAGACTGTGATGTAGCCAAATTTCTATTTGTGTTCTGGATGTCCCAGATTTTGAATCGACTGCATAGTTCTAGCATGCAAAACACATCCATGTGTTATAAAAAGCCTTATTATTCAAGTTCTGGCGTACTGTTCACTGCAATCTAAAACTGTAGGAAATTTAGACAAAGCAGCAGTTTTACTGTGCCACCCTTCCACTGTCTGTGCACCCCTGCCCCCCAAGAAAAAAATTCTAGACCTGTCCCTGGTATTCTTCAGAAGTTCCTTCCATGATCAGACTTTGCTCCACACAGTGAAATATTTACTTGTTTTTGACCTCATTTTGGGTGCAGTGAATATAAGCCTGCTGCTTCCCTGTGATTAATCTGCATGATAATAAAGACTCGCTTCAGACTCTGGTGGGTGTGTAATCACCTTAATCATCTAATAATTGTGTTGAATTCATAAGGACCGGATGCTTAATGATCTATTTACTCACTTTGTCGTCACTTGATTAGATCTAATCACATTAGAGTCATGCAAAATTGTTTTTATAATAATTACTCATATTTCTGGTGAATGTCTAATCATTCATGTTCTTTGCATTAAAGCAAAAAAAGTCTGATGGTTCAACAGAACTGCATCTATAGAGCAACAAAAAATAAATTATATCTAATGTCAACAATTGTGGGTTTGAATTTCACAATCTCTCTTAGCTGAGGACCTATAAAAGTACAGATTTGCAGCATGAAATTTCTTTCTGAGTCCCAGAGACACCTGACGCTTGTTTGAGCTACTTCATGCGTCTCGCACCGGCCTCCTCTGCGTTTTTATGAAGCACCCTGCAACTTTGAACCGCAAAGCTCCTCTCTCTGCTTTCTCCGCCTCTGGTGTGCAAAAAAACAAAAAAAAAAAACCTACATCTTTGTCTCTTCTCGTCCATTTACAAGGTGCCAAAGCTCGCCGCAGCGTCTCAGTGCAGCTGGCATCTGCAGTAAACGGGAGAATCCCATGTGATCTATCTGCACGGCGCTCATGTTATCTCCAGCGAGGGCATTTAAAGCTCTATGTCTTTTCCACATGGCCCAGACGAGTTTAATTACGCTGCGCTGTCTCAGCTGGAACTGTTGAACGCCCACCACTCTGTCTGACTATGTGGGAACCTTGGCGGAGGAGGACAGGGTCCAGGAAGGCTGCTCAATACTAATACACTGGAATTATTATATAAATTAATGCTTAAAGCGTTACAAGGGCAAGATCAAAATCATTTTCTGCTCATTTGTTATTTACACTCTTGAAGACCATATATGTGTATTTTGTTGAAGCAACACTGATCTTTATTTAAAAGACCTCATTCGGTCTCAAAATGTGAATTCAATCTTAAACTGCTTCAAACTAAATTGTCCATGAAAGCAGTCTTTCAGGTCCTGAACCAAAAGTTCATTTTAGGGTTTAGAAAACAGGTGGTTTTTACTCAGTCTAAAAGAATCTCAATCTAGTCCTTTCTGTGGGCAAAAAAACAATCTTCTGCTTGTTTTTGATTGAATGTCCTGCTACAAAGGTGATTAAAGTGGCATGATCCTTACTTTATAAACATTTGTTAATTTCCCTTTTTGCACCATTAAAAAGAGAGAACTAGAGAGAAAGGAGAGATCAGACCAGTCTGACGGTTTGATTTGGCAGATTTCCTGGACCTACAGTAAATCTGCTTGTCATTGCTGTGATCTGTCCACAGATTCCTTTAAGACAGGAGTCTGCAACCTTTACGATCAAAAAAGCCCCTAATAAAACATGTCCAGAGACGCAAAACAAGCTACAACTGTGATTATCAACTGGTGGTTTGTGGGCCTTTTCGAGGCCTTTTCGGGAACCTTTACGGCCAGTGGAGGTGACATTATAAAACTAAAAAAATATATTGTGAATATTATTATTCATGCACATCAGGTCAAATGAAAACATCATATTCATGTAAACAAGAAAATTACTGTATATATCTTATAACACATTTCATAAAAACTAGTACAACTGAACTATTCAGGCATATATTTTATTCTAATTCTTATTATTATGTAGTCTCCAAATTCTTTAAAGGTAATTCTGATGGATTTGAGAGAAAGATCATAGAAAGAAGTTGGATTATTTAAGTAAACAACAGGCTAGTGTCAGCTAACATGTTTTACTTTTTGTAATAGTAGTACTGATCACATAATTGAATACACATTTATTTCTGTTGTGAGTAAAAACAACAACAACAAAATGCTGGTATGTTTGGTCACATTTTCAAAGAGCCACTGCAGAGGGACCAAAGAACCACATGTGGCCCCAGAGCCGCAGGTTGCAGACCCCTGCTTTAAGAAGTACCACATTTGAAAACTTTAGAAAGATGCAGAACTCTATAAAATGAAGTTTGAACTGAAAGCTTAACTGACACCAACAAAAACAAAATATTTATTTTTGAAAGCAGCTCCACTGTGTGTGCTTGTGTTGCAGGCAGTGACATTGGAATATTTTACTAAATGAAAAAAAATATGAAAATATACCAAACAGCACAATGTTGAACATGAAAAGACAATGAAATTATGTAAAAATAATCCAGACAAAACCCCAAACTCCAGGGACTAAACCTGGAGAAAGGGCTTTTCTTTGCCCCCATGGACAACTAAACTTAAATTTAACTTTAAAAAAAAAAACAGGGCAACAGATAGAATTTGTTTTTACCAAATGACTGGCTTTATATTGATCACCATTATATTTACAGTACATACACTTAGCACAAAAAGTAAGGAAATTAAGGTTTGGTAAAGTATTTCTTTTTTGTAACAATGCTTCTTGGCAAAAAATCGTATACTGTTGGAAAGCCTGTTAAATATCCTTTTAACTGGTGCCACATTTGTAAGGAACATGCACTTGTGGGATGAGCAGTAGATCTGAGTATGTGGGTTGGGTACATGAAAAATATTAAATATAATTCTCATGATTGTAGTAGTCTGGATCATATCTAACACCAAGTACTTGAAAAAATAAGCAATAAGTAAAAGTACAAATACCTTAACAGAAAATGACTTTAGCAAAAATTAATTTCAGAAAAGTATACTATAAAATTGCTCACAATCATCAAGAAAGTAAAAGTATTTTTACACACACTCTAAGAAACAAGGTGTTAAATTTACTTAACCAAGTTATATCAACTGTTTCCACTGAACTGAGTTGAGTCAATTGCTTTTATTTTTAATCAACTCACTTTTGTGGAACCAGTTGACATAACCTGGTTAAGTAAATTCAACACTCCCATTTTAAGAGTGCAAAAACAACTTCTTTCATGATGAGTCACAGTCATTTTTAATATTGTAGCAAAATTAATGTACCAAAACAAAAGTAAAAGTTGCAATAAATAAAAAATACTTGGTAAAATTACGAAACTGTACACCTCTGAAAACTACACAGTACAGATATATGAGCACTGATGATCATAGTTTCTGTAACAAAGTTAGACATCACTGGTTCTTCAAATATCCATCGCTCCATCTACATTCACATTAAGATGATTTTATGTTCTTACTTTAAGCCACTTTTCCCATTTGGATAAAACTAATGATGTCCTGTGGTTTAAGCTGTTCAGTTGTTTAGAAGCTCAGTTGTGACATGGTGAGAAAACACCAACAAATCACAACCTTGGCTTTCAAGTTATAATTATTTTCTTTGAATTTAATTTAAAAACATTTGTTTATACAGTACCATTCAGAATGATGTATAGAAAGTACAGCTTCTTCTGTGTTGGGTCTTCTTTGGTCCTGAGCTATGTGGAAAGGAAGACCACTGATAGGATCAGCTCCAATGACCTTTTCGCTCCTCCCTCCTCCTCCTCCTCCTCTCCCACCACCCTCTGCTCCTCTGTTCCCTCCTGGCACCGTCGGCACAGGGTGGCACCCAAGAGCCGCTTCGGCCAGAAAGAGATTAGGGGGGGGGTCTGTTCACATGTTTTAACAATTTCCTCCGTTCTCTGTGAAATTATGCAAATATTTTAGTCCAGTTTCCTTGAGTCTGGAATACCAATTAAGAATGTCTGTTTGGTTTTCATGACAGCGGCTGAAGAGGCTTACAGGCAGGCAGGAGGTGAACGGCTCTGCTCACGAGGAGAGGCTGGGATGTTAACATGACTACACAAGAAGTTTGTGTATTTTAATCTGGTGTCAGAAATCTGCTAAGTGGGTCGTCAAATAGTTTGTGAACTTACTAAATCGTCATGTCAACAATTAAACACAGATCTTGTTAAATCTGTTAGTGCTCAAAATGTGTGATGGAAATCAGTCTGAACTACCACCACAACAAATTTCTGGTCATAATTAGGGGTGCAACAATACATCATTTAGCTCTTTTTAAAATCATGTTGATTTCAAAAATTAAGCAATAGACCATTTAGTAGTTGGAAATGATCACAAATGTGCTTGCACAAAGCGGACCAACCTCGCGTTTAGAGAAGGTTTAACGGGAAAAAGCTAAAGTTGCTATGGAAATGCCTTTGTAATTGCACAAATTCAACAGATAAATTTACGCCGTTATACCCACCCGATATATTTGCTCTAAACTTATTTGTGTTAAATTTTCCTTTTGGATCATAGATGTGATTTTTCATAAATATCCAAATGTGCTTTTTGAGCTTATTGAGTTTGCATAATTCCAAAAGTATTTTCACATAGCAACCTCAGCTGTTATCCAGTTGACCTGTGACCCGGAAAAGCTAGGCTTTGCTATGCGCATTTCTAACTACGAAATGGCCTATTGTAGATATCCTGTATGTTTAACTAAAATTATCCAGTGGTTCTTAAGATATTTTACTAACAGACAGACTAACACAATTAAAAACATTATCGCCTGCTTCCAAAAGTTGAAGGTGGATAATAAAAATCTATTATGGTTTTATAATAATTAAACTGTTCCTCCAAATTAAGGATACTCAATAAGGTATCTACAGCAAGTTAGATATTCATTGTTTATAACCTTTCCAGAGAACCTCACTTCAAAACATCTAAACTATTTATTTAAAGGCGTATCAGTCTGTTTCGTCTATGGATGCTTTATTGTTTTAGCAGATGTCATTACATAGTAGAAATAATTTCAAAGCACAACAAAACCAGAAAAATCAAAATTTTATCAAATACAAAAATTTTTCTCTTCTACAGCTCCTTCGAGTCTCTTCTTTTTGCCTCATTCAATTTCAGTAAATATAAACAGGATGTCAAGTCCTGCACAGAACTGACTTTATACATAAATGCAAAGAATTTGATCTGTGGGATTGTGCCGTCTGGATGCAAGCGCTCTCATCGGGGGGGGGATGGAGGTCACGGCACTAAAGCATCTCCCTCAGTTCAAAGGTGAGCATGAACGGGAGTCCTGAGGACAGATTCATCTTTGCTGGGAGAAAATCTTTTGAAAGCAAAGCATGTAATTGGACAATGCGGCGTGACGGACCACACTGTTATAAAACCGTATTATTAAAGGAAATAGGAGAAAAGGGTTAACTTTAATGTGAACTTTCGCTGATGTTGGTGATGGATATAAGGATAGCTTCGACAAGCATATCCATCTTTAAAAATAATTACCTGGAGGTCATTTGTAAGAAAATTTTAATTTTTTTGGTAAACTAAATTCAAAAAGCAAACGTCACAAAGATATTTAATAAATACAAATTAACATTTTTTGATAAGAATTTCACAAAACCAATCCTTGGAGGTGTACTTTTTGTGTCATTCAAAGGTTATTCCGTTTCTTTTAGATTTGTCACCTCCTCCCCCATCATTTCTAATGGCCCGCTGCCATTGGTGCTGTCAGAGATTTTAAGGTGGCGGGAGTTTTTCTGCTTCAGGTGGTCTGCAGCCAGCCACCTGTGCTGCCTTTGTGGCGCTGTCATCTGTCTCCACGCTGGCTTTGTGGGGTTGCAAGTGAGGAAAGGCTTGGTGAGACCGATGATGGAGATAGTGCTTCTTACTGCTGCTGCTTCTCTCAGACTCAATGTGATCATCCCTCAACCATTCTCATATAGAAACTTAGCGCAAAAAGTAAGTAAATGTGTGTTTGGTAGATGATTTATTTGTTGTAACAAGGCTTCTCTGCAATAAATCTTTTAGCAGCACCTGAAGGTACCAGAAGCTCAAAACAAGTGTTATTACAAACAACATAATAAGCTGTTTGGCTAAGAAAATTGGGAAAAAAATGTCATGTGCCCAACCCACATACTCAGCTTTACTGCTCATCCTACAAATGCATGTTCGTTACAAATGTGGCACCATTTAAAAGGAAATTAACAGGCGTTCCAACCATATAAGATTTATTGCAGAGAAGCATTGTTACAACAAAGAAATAATCTACCAAACACAAATGTCCTGACTTATTGTACTATGTACACAGAGGTGTCAAAAGTATTCACATTCATTACTTAAGTAGAAGTATAGATACTAGGGTTTACAAATGCTTTTTTGGAAGTAGAATTATCAACTCAATTTTTACTCAAGTAAAAATGTAAAAGTACTGTTTTTAAAACTACTTAAAGTATAAAAGTAATATAAGTTTTTTAAAAAAGCCATTAAGGACAAAAGCTTAGGCTGCGCCACAGGGGTTTACAGTGCACAACCACCTCCCACCAATTTTTTTTTTTTTTGCCACTTCAGTAGAAAACATAACTAAATACATAAGTAAATATTAGTTTCTTCATCATTCGTGACATTTTTTCCCCAATAAAAGAAAAAATTAGAAAAGTGAAAGTGAAAGAAAAGACTGACACCAGACAACACAACAGATATCTGCCTCCACACCTGCAAAAGGGGACAAAACAAAACACAGCAGCAGCAAATTACATGTGCTTATAACAATAATTATAAATTTGCTGAAGAATATACATACATGTATATAATATACATACATTTACATGTATATACAAGGTTTCTCCAATGGAATATTTAATAGTGACTGTGGAGGACCACAGACCCGACCCCCAAGGCCTGAGGCAGACATGATGAAGACCAGAGCCAAGACCCCCAGAGGGACCCCAAGCACGGAGCCCCCAGGGGCACCAGTGTTTCATCCACATTATATCTCTGCCACGATCTTTGTCATTCTAGGCAACATATGGCTATGTCCTGCTGGAGAGTGAAGTGATTTGTGTCATATAGGTGTGATGGACCTCGTTCAATCCAATAAGGTGTCAGAATGGTATTTATATATACTTCTCATCCAACCACAATCAAACTCACTCTATCCAACAGCTCTATGTATCTGGATAGATTTCTACTTATTTATTCATTTTTGTCTGAACGATGACAAGCTGAAATACAAACAAGCCAAAGTTAAATAGAAATGAAATACTTTCTGCATTTTTAAAATGTAAGGAGTAGAAAGTACAGTTTATTGCATGAAAATGTAAGAAGTAGAAGTAAAAAGTAGGCTGAAAAATAATTACTCCACTAAAGTATAAATAACTACAATTTATACTAAAGTAAAGTAACTAAGTATTTGTACTTAGTTACTTGACATCTCTGTATGTACATCACATCTTCTCGTATTGTATTGTTTCACTTTGCATTGTCTTTTGGTTTGTATTACATCACTTCATATCGTTTTATATTCTACAACGCATTGTAAAATTCTTTACATGTCTAGGATTTGTTAAAGCAAACATGTCATGCTTTAAAATACTTCTTTATCACATTTAAATCATTCACTTGGGGTCTATATATAGTGGAACTGCAATGCTTTGATCTGAATTCTTCCTTATTGTAGCTCCACAAGCCCCTCTTTCACCCTTTATCTGAGGTGTGTCTCAGATCAACTCGTTTTGAAGCCGTCTCTTTAAATTCAAATGAGGTGTTCTACACCCCAACCACGTCCAGTTTCTAGAGCGGTTCATTCTAGTTTGATAGAGGGGTTTATGACTATATAGCTGCGCAGAAACTTTTTATTTACAAATTAATTAAAAGATGTCAACAAGGGAAGACTTGTAAATCCAGCCTTACATGTTGGAGCCAGAGTCTGACCCAGAGCCAGAGGAGAAAGACCACCAAACTGTAATTGGTAAGTCCAGACCTTGTTTGCAAATAATTTACCATAAAAAAGCTGAAACCATAATAAATAATAGAGAAAACTGGACTGGTTAAAAATATGACCCAAACAGAATATAAAGATATCTTCACAGCACCAAGAGAGACTGAATTGTAATTTTCTGCACTAGAGACTCTAAGTGCACAACAAAATGCATTTAATGGCTAAAAAGGTTTCTTCCTGTCAAAACTTCTTCTTGTTCACAAATAGATTCTACAAAGCATCAGAGTCCCTTTCAATAACAATGTATTTGTAGATTTATTTGTAGATTTTCAGTTCATTATAGAACAAAAAAAGACAAATATTTGTACACAATTCCATGAACAATATTTGTCAAACAGATCTTTTTCTTTTCCGTTTTTGCCTTTAATAATACTGTCATTTGTTTCCTTAGTAAGCCTGAATCAAATAATCATTTTAACTTCTATCAGCTATTATAAATACTAAAAAAGTTTTATGAGCCTGATCTAAAATATGCTTTAGTTTGTTACATATATACATTAAAGTTTTGCTTGTAATGTAAGATTAATTCTGTAGATTTTGTTTCTAGTCTAACAGTAACTAACAAGCTTGAGGTTTAAAGAGAAATCCTTTTACAAACAAACTAAATATAACTCATTGGTTTTAGTGCAGAATTTAAGTATTTCTTTATTTACCATGATGCCACTGGAAGTGCTCAACATCCCTGAATACCCCTCCTACACACTTTTACCCCCTCCCTTTGCTATATATTCAGACTTTTATTTACTATTTCATCCGGAGGGCCGAGTGTTGATAAATGACGGTGCTGCGGCCTGGAACTCTCCTGTTTGAGGAGCGGTGAGGCGATTTATGGACGCGCTCTGTGCAGGCCTCACTGTGATTAATCGACGCCGTCCTCCATGGACGCAGGCGGGGCTGGGGGCAGCAGGCCCTCCACTGTTTGGATAGGGAGATAACATCAAAGCAGCCTGCTGCTTGTGTTAAGAAAATACGGCATTCTGGGTCAGCGCAAATGAATCCAGGAGGAGCCTGAAACTGTTTTTAATGGCGTTCCCATCGATATATTATCACTGTGCAAAATTTGTGTCTAGAAGTCGTCGAATGACATTTTACAAACGTCTTTGCTCCCTCAGCTTTTCTCTTTAGACTTTGGCTGACTTTGATCCCTTAGCTGTTTATGTTGGGCCACGTTTATGAGCAGAAAGTGCATGTGTTTGAGAGATGAAACATTAATAGTTTTTCAGCACACGAAAAAACAGCAATAAACTCGAATGACTAAGTTGTTAAAACAAAAATCTCTACTGCTGAGAAGTAGTGTTTCCTTTTGCAGTCCTAACTTTATTACAATCTGATGTGCCAATGTTTACATAAATGTGCATCTAATGAGCTGTCAAAAGGTGTAAGCCTCTGAAATATTTACCTGTTCTTCTCCACACCTGCACTATTGATCACAGGTCAGACTGAAGAGTCGGATGCTCCGGGGCTCACATTGCTGCTCTTTTGATCTTCCATCACAGTGACCTGCTTCACCACAAGACCCACAATCCATCTTCTCCCATGGGAGACTAACAAAAAGCAATTAATCTTCAACGACTGTCACCCAGGATTGAAAAGCAAATTGTTTTTTGCCTTTTGATGAGTTTGCCAGGTCTGTTCAGCTAATTTATGCACGAAAAGTAAAGCAACCCTGGACAAATCTCCCTCTTTTCTTATCTCATTTACACATCAAATAGTCTCTCCCCGTTCCTATTGTGAGAACACTGTACACCTTGAGTCAACTGGGAATCATTGGGCAAATTTCCGCTCTTTATTTTCCACTTCCAACTGCTTCCCGAAGTCTCTAAAAGGATGCCAATTAAGCTGAATTCAGGCTGAGCTGAATGGAGCACTGTTACCTGTCCGCTGGGGTAGAACCTCTGCGGTGGCTGCCCTTTCCCATGCTTCCACCGCAGGACCTCGACCGCAGGCAGACAGAGGAGACACCTGTTCCCTCAGAGAGGCTGGCCAGCATCTGAAATCTTAGTGTGGGCCCCGACTATTGAGAGTGAGGCAGCATGATAAGGCCCCCGCGCCGTGATAGGGTGGATGAAATCTGAGGAGAGCGCAGGAAAGGGGATGCCCGTAGCCAGATGAATCTGGTGCAATTTGCCAAAACACAGTACCTCCTTCCACAAGTCGATTACCCACACTTGCAATAGAAAAGCCATTGTCTGGTATGAGTCTCCACTTATCTGTTCTTTATCGTAATGCAAAGATATAATAGCCTGTCTGTGCTGCAGTAAAGGACAAAGTTTTGTTCAAATGGGAGGAGGTAAAATGAAATGTTTCCGTAGCTGTTGGGTTAAGTTCTGGTTGTAAGAAACAAAAAATCAATTTCTTCTGGAAATTCCTTTGATTCACATTCATAAACTCTTGGATCAAAAAGCCCATCAAATTTAACACTCGAACTATTTCTATGATTTTGGCTCTGCCCTCGCTCAACTCCTTTAGAAATAAAAGAGCACTGATGGTTTGAGATCCAATAGGACCCATAAATGCACCATTGAACTTTTTAAACATGTGGTCAAAACAGCGAAAAACTAAAATACGAGCACCATTGTTTTCTGATATCTTTCTTATCCCTCATGGTTACACTATAAACCAAACACTCCCTTGTTCTGACAGTAGCTTCTCCGCATTTTACATTTTCTCTCTTCCTGTTCTGACCGAAAGCTGTCAGGTACACGGGTCACAAGGGCAATAATGGTGCAGGGAGTTTGTGCAAGACGTTTCCTCATACTGCCTCTGTCCTCACACCATATATCAGTCTTCCCAGCTGAGCGTGAGTCACTTTCTCCATAACATCTTTGAAGTCCTAAAGATCCCAGGGTACATTTTGCTTTTACCATTGGACCAAAACTGCAAAGACTGTGCTCAGTCAGACAGCAAACTATGGCTTTCTTTTTATTCTAACCCCTTAGTTTCAGTCAATTCAGCTGAATATGGAGATGTTATACTGGTTGACCAAGTGTCCTTGTCTTACCTGGTTGTTGGGAATTATTTCACAGACATATTTTTGGAACCAGCAACTGTGGACTAGCAATGTCTGGCTTTAAGTCCTGCCTACTCACCAGAACAAAGCTGGACTTGTTAAGGCTTCAATTTCAACGTTTTTTTCTTTCTGTATAATTACAGTCTTTGAGTCAATAGAACAATAACAATATCTATCGTGATAGACACATGATCAACATCAATAGAAAATACCTGACAAAATGTTGATAATTTCACTGAACTCAGATCCAGATCCGCATGGCATTCTGGGAAAACTAACTAAACAAAGTTAGTGGCATCAACTAACTCACTCTCTTTGGTAAGCTAGCAACAACCTGTTGAGTAAAATGTAGCAGTTTCATTTTTCATCACCGTGCCTCATAACTACTAAAAAGAATAAAAGAACGACATGAAGTGAAAGAAGAAAATGAGCGCAACAGCTCGAGAGGAAATTGTGGATAAAAGAGTAAAGGTCACCTAACCAGTTTGGCAGTAATAAACAGCCTTTTTTCTCCTGGTCCTCATTTCAAATAATCAATAATATAGACTGATATGAAACATTTTTGTCAAGATACTTTTTTCGGCTGTATCACCCAGCCCTAAGTCATTTTATGATTTGTTCAAGGAATAAAAGGCTCCAAAATTCAAGGGCTGAACCAATGTGGCATCAATAGACTTAACTTAAAAATATTACAAGAAATCATGGCTGCTTGAAAGCAAATGGTTTAAAACTTGAAAATAGTATTTTAGATTTAACATGGACTTGTTGCTCATTAAGTAATTGTGAGAAGAGTTTGCTCAAAGGCCTGAGCTACAGCTAAATATGCTCAATTTTTTTATTTCAATGTCATCATTCAACTGAAGGAAAAATAAATCCCCTTTGTAGAAACAGTAAAACAAGGGCTGGTTGGGGAAATGCCATTCTCCCACTGACTTGAACTTGCTTTTATTGTTTTCTTCCTGCAGGAGAAGCAGAAGGTTGATTTATGCATCATGTTGGGAGGAAAATAGAAAAGTACCTCCTAAGAATAACTGATCCTGAGAGCTAAAAAAAAAACCCAAAAGAACTAGAAAGAAGGGGTAGAAAGACGCAGACAGCTGGTCAGACAGGAGATTTTTGCCAAAAAAAAAATGGAGGAGGGCGCAGAAGCCATTAGCCTCCCCCCTTTTATAGGAGAGCCCGAACAATGACGGGCGCTCTCTCCTACAGAGTTGGAAAAAAGCACAGGAGGGGCTCTAATAGGATAACTCCCCCATTAACCCAGGGGAACTGCCTTTCAGAGATGCTATCACTGTCAGCACACGTCTCCATCATCCCTGCCACTGTCGCCATGCAAAACAAAAAGACAAGCATCAGTCTAAAGTCGAACCAAAGAAGTCAAACTGAAATTAATTTTTACCCTTTTCTATTTTAATAAGCAAAGAGTCTTGGAGGTGGTAACTGACTGCAGACGTCCGCCTCATTTCTGGGCTGTCGCCATTCTAATATTCACTTTATGTTTACAGTTCAAACATCTGCTCTGAGCTGCCGAGCACTTAAGGAATCCTGCCTCTAACAGGCAGAACATGCACTTGTTTTCTTAAAGTAAACACCATCTCTATGGTGAGTGTGTTATTCTAAAAAGGTAACTGACAGTGTTCATAAAACCTCACGCGATGCCACAGCAGACCCCTGATTCCAAAATATGATGTAATCGGCGTCTCATTTAGTGTGTTTACTCTTCGGCTGAACACAGCGCAGCTCCTCTTGTTGCCAATTGTAGCAACTACTGAGAAAAGAGGCACATCTGATTGCACAGACTGGAGGAGAAAATGAGGGAGAGACTGAAATTGTTAAATCCAATTTACTATATTGGTGTAACATTTGAAATACAACCTATAGAAGCTAAATAATACCAAGATAGGTGCATGTATGTTAAAACCAGGCTAATCCAGACAGGTTATTTGCCTCCTCTGTGTCGTACCTGCTTTGATTGAATAATTCCTGCACTTATTGTATGAAGAATGAGCGTCCCAGGACACTGAGTGGATAACCATATGCTGTCACAGTAGAACAGACGCGCCTCATATTGAGAGCTCTGTTGACCTGGGAATTGTGTGGGAGGTGGAGAGCAGGGGTGGAGGGGCACGGGGGACTTGTGAGAGTTTTGTGAGGTACAAATCAAGGATTTAACTACTTCAGCACTCTTTGCTATACTAAAATGAAACAGGCAGACGTTCGACCGGTCTTTGGAGTGTGTGTGCTTCAGAAAATACTGACATTTATGTCTAACAAAAGAAGCTAGAAATAATAAATTGCTGGGTGGAGATGATGCAGAAAAAAAAGCAAGGAAGAAAAAAGATCTAACAAAAGACTGTGACACAGAAAAAGGCAGATTTCACAGCGCTGCCATAAGTCTTCATAAAATCAAAGGCAGATGTTCATTCCCTTTAACCAAACCACATCAGCTGTCGCTCCCCTTGTTTCATCCAGCCTCCCAATTATTTCTCAAAAGGGACAGACCAAAACCAACTATCGGTAAACATGCAGAACCCTCACATTCCATAAATGTCAAGCCGTACAGACACCGAATCAGTAAGCCTCTGTTTGTGTTATGGGGAAACCCCGTGTTGGTTCGGACTCAGGGCTGCAGATATCACACAGTTTGGGGGGATGTGTTATTATGGTTGAACATGCCAGAAGCTCTGCCTCATCGAGAAACAAACCCAACCGTCTGTCAAACAACTGTTGGCTTCTTAGGGAGGTGCATCATCATTTGCTCTGTTGAAGTCTTACTTATGGGTAAATGTTGTTACCACAGAAAACAGCGTGTTTGTGAATAAGACAAAACTGAATTCCTGTTTGAAAGGGTCATGGGAGAGTTTGTTCAACATGCTCATTCAATGGTTCAACCTTTTTTAAGAAACACTTTAGATACTTTAAAGGTTTTTGGGTTTTTTTTTAGGTTTTGGTGCACATCTTCAGCAGTCTGGGTGAGAGACAGTGGCTGTGTCTCAATTCATGGGCTGCTTCTCATGAGTTTGTAGCCCAGCTGGGCCACGTCCTTCCCAGTCTAGGTAGGCTGCATAAAACTGCTGTAAAATGAGACGGTCTAGCATTCGCTTGACGTATGTTTGCGTGACCACACGCTACCCTGTTACCATAGTGATCAGTTTCATATCAGACTTAAAATGCGTTGGGACATGTTTTCACACGTCTTTTCAACAGTAAATGGTAAATGGACTGTACTTATATAACGCCTTTCTATCCAACCAGGATACTCCAAGCGCTTTACACTACAATCTGTGCCCTCATTTACCCATTCACACAACACTCTACTAGATCTCCTACAAAGCTAACAT
>JARVJO010000165.1:13776400-13807809 GCA_031762555.1 Cynodonichthys magdalenae | reverse complement strand
AATAAAGTAAAGCCACTTTTTTTATTTCATCCGACATTAAACAGACACCGACAGAGGAGGGGAGACCGGCAGAGGAGAGGGAAAAAAGGCTCGACGCGCTTGACGCGCGTCGAGTGTTAAAAGGGGCTTAAAAAAGTGCTTAAAAGACCAGCGTCGAGCGTCCAGCGTTTCGAGCGTTTTTGACGCTGAAAACGCGTTTGGTGTGAACGCACCATAAGACAATAATTGTGTTACTTCAAAAGATCTGAACTTTATCTTTAATAAACATAAATAAAAACTTTTATTGTCATTTTTTTCAGGTTTGCTTGCTGTATTTTGCTGTTTCCTTTTTAAAAACGCCTTTCTTACATGCTTAAAAGAAAAATATTGCTCCTCATGAGTTTATTTAGCTTTATTTGGCAGCACGATGGCTCAGTGGTTAGCACCGACGCCTCACAGCAAGAAGGTCCTGAGTTTGTTCCCCGGTTTGGACCTGGGGTCTTTATGTGCGGAGTTTGCATGTTCTCCTTGTGCTTCCGTGGGTTTTCTCCTGGTACTCCGGTTTCCCCCACCCCTAAAAACATGTACAATAAGTTGCCTTCAGGCCCAGGCCGCCCTTGAAAAAGAGATCTGAGATCTCAATGGGACTTGCCTGGTTAAATAACGGTAAATAAATTAATTAATTTATTTTGTTTAACACTGTCCCGACCGTATTTACAAGCTAATTTAAAGGTCAGACTAAAGCCAGAAAAAATACCTGCATACCAAATAAAAAGCAGCAAATTATAATATTCAGTTTGCTCAAATCAGTTCAAGGTGAGCGTGAGGATATTCAAATACAACGGCAGCGTGTTCTACAAATAGTGTATTGCAAATTCCAGTTCCTCCTAGAGGAAGTCGCTTTTTAGCTGGAAAACTGCTGCTGCCACCACCTCAAGAGGAAACAAACATGGCATTTCATTATTGGTGTCTCTCACAATGATGTGTTTGTATAGAATAAGTGAGCTTCATCAGGAAGTTTCATGCCCCAGTGAGATGAAAATGAAGTTTTGTGAAATAGTGAATTGTTCAGTTGCTCCTGCTTTTTCTCAGGCCTCGCTCAGATACTTTCTCTGTTTTCTTTTTTTCATATTTGAATAAGTTGGACAGCTCTTCCTGTCTCCTGGATATTGATAGTGCTAAAGCAGTGCTCTCGGAAAAAATCCAAAAAATGTCTTCTTTACTCATTACGAGTGCAGTAACAAGTAGCAGACACCAGCAGAGAAGTCACCGAGAACCACTTCTGGGCCACTTTAAGGTATTAGTATTTGGGTCAGCACGTCTGTGGCGTATTCCTAAACTGCAAATATAAATTATTTATTTCAGAATTTAGTATCACTTCCAAAGTCCCTCCTGTAGTTTTTGTTAATAATTTAGATTTAAATATCAAGAGCATTTTAACTGTGCAGCTCTGCATGTTTGCCACAGTTGTATAAAAATAATTAACGGCTGTACGAACAATCAAAACCCATTTTTTAAATGCATACGGACAAAAATTCAGTGTCAACTATTATCCCAGATGTTAAGTCTGGAGTTAAATATTACTGAAGGCTGGTGTTTAGTGACAGTGCCTATTCATCACTGCAGACACACAAGCTGTGGTTGTGTTTGCTTTATTGGGAATAAACGTGGTTGTAGGTTAAATACAAGTTAATTTTTATTTTCCCACTTCAGAAGTAGGCACATTAATTGGTCAGGGCCAAAAACTTGATCAACCGATTATTTGGCTAACAGTTGTTGTTTTTTTTTTAATAATCTATTGTTGGCCTGGCTTGTGCATATTATATTAAACAGGAGAAATCTCATCTAACAGCCCACTTTATGCTTAAATAATAATATGTAGAAGCACCCTTGGTTTATTTGTGTACTTAAATATTTATTAAGTTATGCTTTTTTTCTGTCAAATGGAAAAACAAAACATATTGGTCCAAAAAAACATAAAATACAAAGTCATTAGCCAATAAAAGTCTAATACTGGTCAACTTGAGCTAAATCGCTGGTTGATAATACTCCTGGCTTAAATATCTGAGCTTAAGCTCTACTATCATGTCATTTAAAACATGCCACCGTAACTTAAATGATTAAATGTATTCTGTTAAAAAGTCAAACCCCAGGCTCATGCAGCACTGCCTCCTTCCTAACTGAGTTCAGTCTCTGCAGAACGGCACAGACCCAGCCTAAGTGTCTTTCATCTGGCCAATTCAAACAGACGTTTGACCCCAGACATTTGCCTAATGTGTTTTTGTTATGTGGACTCCTGGCTTCACAAATGTCACAGTGGCTGGACTTGTGGGGGTTTGCTAAGTGAGTCAGGGAGGGGGAGCCTTGGAGTCAGCCCGAGGGAGGGGGGACTGGAAGGCCACAGTTATGTGCATAACCTCTGCATTTTGCTCTCGAGCCTATGGGGAGTTGGTGGTGTGCCGAACATAAGTTCTAGTGATGACTGTGGCACAGGCCCACTGCACTCCTGATCTGCGGCCCGGCTCTCAGAAAGCTGCTGAGCTGGGCAGCTGTGAGACGGGGAATGCTGCATTTCTTGCCACCTTGGCTCCACCAGAGAGGAGCCAAATCCCTGACATTTGGGTCTAGTCTGACAAATGCTGCCATTAGAGAGGCGTTGAAATTTTATTAACAAACATATTGGTTTTTGAGGGTGCAGCTGAGTTTGATTTTGGGGTGTTTCTTTTGGGACTTTGCCTTTGAACTAGAATGCTAGATTACTACCAAACCTGGAAAAAAAATCCCAACTCCTACTGCAGTATTTATCTTTAGTGTCAAACTTCATATTACTTGTATTTATACTGAGTAAGAGGTTTATATTAATGGAAGACAAGAACATTTGCTGATGTTTTGCAAGAGCATCATGATAAAAGTAGGAGTGCAGAAAAAGGAAATTATTTTATTTTGTCAACCATAATGTTTAGTGAGTTTGATGAGTTGAAATGCTCTTACATCACTTTTTTTATTTTTATTGTTTGGATCAGTTTTATATTTTGAGATATATGTATATCATAAAATAATTATAGTAGATCAAATCTGGCCTGTCTTAACAAATTTTCCTTTTTTCTCTATTCAGCTGGACAAAAATGGAAATATCAGAAAATCGCTGGAAAGTCTTTGGCACTCAAATGTTTGTACCTCGTACCCTGATGTCTGACTTCAAGCCAAACTTGTTTATATAATTACTTTGCAGAAGCACAAACAGAGCCAGGATTTACAAGAAATGTTAAATTTAATCTAGACAAAGCCAGATTCCAGCGAATGTATATAAATATATCAACCAACCACATTTAAGCTTATTATTTGGCTGAATTGATAGAGAGTCATTAATAAGAATTAACGGCTCTATCTTTCTGCAGGATAAATGTATATTCTGTGTTTAATGCCTGCAGTGGTGATTCCAGTCTCACAAAGGTCTCATTCTGAGTTATAGGTCTCTGATGTGTGCTTGTTTGGCTCTTTTGGGCTCACCGGAGAGCAATAAAATATCTGTCTGTGGATTTTCAGGGCCCTCATAGACTTTCCCCAGGTGTGCTTCAACGATCGTAAACCATACATGCCTCTCGCGGTACGTTTATTGACAAATGTGTCCACAGAGAATCTTTAACAACACATTAGTTAGTATGCAGTGTGACAACTGCGAAATATTGCAATCGCATTTGTAAATTGTGTGAGATCTCTTTAATGTGGTGTTCAAGCTCAAATGTCTTGTTGCACTTTTAACAGAGCAAAAGAAAAAATGTGCATTTTGCTTGATTTGAAACACTCTCGCCTTGTTTTGTTTGGAACCACGATGGCTGCAACAATAAGGTCGCTCAGTTAATTTCGGCTTGTGACGTTTACAGAGGTTAACCATTTCCTTCGTCCCCTGCTGTCCGTGGAGCAACGCTCCAGTGTATTTTCATGCTTCTCCTTGGAGATAGCATGCTGACCTGATGTTTGTTTATAAAAAGTCTTCACTCGCAACTTTCATTCACCACTTGAAAGCACTTGACTTGCTTCTAATTTAACTGGAGGAACTTCAAATTTATCTGTCTGCACTGTTGAAACCCCTTTTTTTCTTTATAGTGACAACGTGTCATCACAGATGACTTCCTTTGGAGTTTAATGAAAGCTTTGTAGATTGACAAATACTGTGTATGCTGTAAAAACAAAGAGATTTTAAAATAAAGGCTGAGCAGTCCATGAAGAAATGTATATCTCTCACCACCATTCATGCCAAAGTTTTAAACTAAGATGATCTTATACTGAGAAATGGCAGCACTGTAGCTATTTTGGTCAAACCTTGAAAATAACAGTTTTGTGTCATCTCGTGGGAAATTGTAAGATATCATGCTCAGAGCATGTTATTGTGAAAGACCCTCAGCAACTATAAATGTTAATCAGTTATAGATGTGGCCAATAATAACATTCTGAATGTTTTCTTCAAATCCATCCAATGAATACAACAGTTTTGAGCAGAAATCTTGGACAGAAGGCCGCACTTGAACATATATTGTGAATGACTCTTAGCTACATCCCCAACAAATGAAGCAGATCTTTTGTGTTTTCTAAGGTTAGTTAGATGAAGGAAATACGTTTTCCGAGTTTCATTAGTCCATTAAATAGTTTGATAACAGGTACTCATTGTCGAGCCAAACGGTAGTCATCTGGCCCGCGGGCCACCAGTTGAATTGCCCTGTTTAGGGGTTTCATTTAAGTTTTTTTTATTTTATTTATATTTTTTCATTTTCTCTTAAGCAATATTTGAAAACTGCACCTAGTGTTGCCTGTACAAAGATATAAAACTGTTATTTTGTTCACAGATTTCCCAAATTCACATTTCCTTTCCTGGGGGAGAGGTCCTGATTGTGTAATGCTCTGCTGAGACGTATGTCAAAAAAGGAACCTGATCCCCCTCGATGTGTGACACTGAATAAACACTGTAGTAGCTCTATCCAAACAGCGTTGCAGCATATGCATATGAAAATATTGCAACTGTGTCACCAGAGTGTTAGCATTTTGTTTCATCTGCATCGTTTGATCCCTCGTCATGCCGCTCCTCACTTTTTTACACTCTTGATATATTCTTAATCGATAAAAATAAACCCAATTTACAACGATGATGGAAGGACAAAACTAAGAAAAAAGTTTATTTTTAAATTAGCATGAACTCTTTATCTAAAAGCTTGGATCTCTCTTTATAAATGAAGAGATAACTCGTTGGCAGCGAAGGACAGTTTCGATCTCTCTTCACTCTAAATTGCAGGCAGGCATCCCTGCAACCCCACATGAAGACCACTGAGCCCCATCAAGTTAATCCTTAATAAAGAACGGCTTCACGTTTAATCTTAGCTCACTTCTCCAGTTTCTTCCTTGATATAGTTTTTGGCAAGTGCACTTTTAGCGCTTATATCAGTTGAACCGTATCATTGCGTCTTTTGTTAATCTTCTATTAGGCAGAGAGGAATTCAACATTTTTGTAGCTGTGCATTTTATTGTTTTAGCTTCTTTTTCTTTTAACATGCACACCTGAGTTCTTTATAGTACATTTTTAGGCTGTATTGGGGACTCTATCCATCAAAATTATAATCATTTTATATTGAACATTTACTTTTCCTTATATATGAGGCTCTTTTCGTTTAGTCTCTAATTTAATACTGCAAAACATGAAAATAGTGAAGTAATCACCAGTCATTCTCAGTAAAACTGCTATGGGCTGATTAAGCCCTTGATTCGAAACATGTTGTACTGCGCTACATTCAGGACCGTACAGGGGAAAATCTGAGTTTAGTCATGAGATATAAACATCTTTGTGCATGATTATACTGTGCAATTTGAAAACAACTCACTTGCAAAATTGCACCTCCATCTAATTTCATATGGTCGCTTATTGTCACAGAGAGCCTCTGGTTAAAAACAGTAATTGGCATGTGTTCCCCGCTGCTATTAAAAATAGCTACCTGAGAGTCCCCCAGCATCTATTATTAGTCAATTGAGTTATCAACAATCTGTTCAATGTGCAATATATTATTGCTCCAATGCTGTAATGTGATCGTGTAGATTTACCTGTGGGCAGTTGGTTGGAAAAAAGACAGCGAGGCTTACTTTTGGAGCATGTTTGTGTAATTACTGCAGTGTGTTTCAGTCAGGAGAATGAGGTCAGCTCCTTGTTGGTCATTGTGACCTGATTTGTGTGTGACTCCACAAATTATCACATACACAAACAAGTGTGTCCATGCGTTTTAAATTATACAAGTTTAAATAAGTTTTTTTTTTTCTTAATTCTTAACCTTAAATGACTGGCAGGAAAAAGAATATTGTAAGTCCAACACAGCCCACTATTCTTCTAGGCCTGGGTGTTTCATCTCTCTCACCACCTTTTTTACCCTAGCAAATGTATGATTTCCTCTCTCCTCGTGATCGTTTGTCAGCATCACGATCAGTATTTCATCTGCACTTTTATGATGTGGAAATTAAACAAATTTTTTAACGGTTCATCGGTATCTTGACCATTTTATACACACAACTGATTCTCTTAGAAATAATGTCATGACACATTGTAGCAAAATCTGTTCAAGCCTCATCACCAGCTTGAATAAATCACCCGTTTTAGCTCATCAGTAGCAGCACGGCCTTGTGTAGCAGCTCTGCGCAGTTGAAATAATAACCTGGAGCAGACAGAAGGCAATCATTACCTCGCACACAGACGCTGTGTGTATGTGTTGACGGAGGACTTCCACTAGAGTGCTGTGGAGACGGGCAAAGCCGAGCCACTCGGTCGCTGTTAAACCTCTGGCTCCCCATCACCTAAGCTAATGACCTAGCCTCCCCCTGTCTGCCCTCTGAAGTCCTTCTGTGACAGAAAGAAATCCATCTTTGACCCAGAGCTCACAGGAGAAAGCAAAACAAAGCAAAAAATGTGGTTTGTGGTGGGGATAAAAAATGAGCAAAGCAAAAGGAAGATAGAGACATGGGTGGGGAGAAGAAAAGTTGGAGCCCTCAGGGTGTGTGAGCAGAGGATAGATCTGCTGTTTCATTGTCTTTAGGCTCCACTGATACAATCTGGAGAGGACTCTTTGGCTTAAAGCTGGGAGTGAGTGACATATGGGGCGCTTGTGTGAGGCACAACTCCCCTGTGCCTCCTCCAGCCCCAAAGTCTTCCTGTGAGAGCACCGAGCAACTTTTTTCTTCTTTTTCAAACAGCAGCAGCAGCAGCCTCCCTCTCCCTCCCCTCATTCACTGATTTCCTCCCTCCCTCTCCGCTGCCCTCACTCTCGCTCTTTTTCCCCCCCCTTCCTCCTCAGACACTCACCAGTCACCGCCTGAAGCTGTAATCGGACAACTCTCTTTCCCAAATACGACAGAGTCTCCTGAGATACCACGCTGCACTGGCTCAATGGGTTCCAACACCTAAAATGAAAAAGAAAAAAAGCAGCCTTGTAGTTTACTTTGATTCCACCTACACGCTAAGAAGCGCTTAGAAAAGAGTGCAGTGCTTTCTGCCAGACTGCTCCGCGTTTCTCCTAGAAGATTTCTCTTCTTTTTTTTTTTAAGCGAAGGTCTAAGAGGAGATAAAAATACTGGGATTCATCTAGAATTGTAGTGAGTATTACTTTAAATTATTTGTGCTTTTTGTCATGTTTAATCTTCATATGTTCGTAATTTTTGTGTTTCAGTGTGTGAGTGAGCGTGTGTGTCTATTTGTCTAATTAACCTGATCAATTTGTATTAAACATGAATTCCATCTTTTTCCCCTATAATTGAAGTAAAGGGTGTAAGTAATTAAATTAGCTTTTGGCCTGATATTTTAATGGATTTGTAGGGTTTAAAACAAGACTTAATACATCTCAAATATTTATTAAAAACCAACCCTGTAGAGCTGTTCAACGTTTTTGTTTTAAATGCTGATATTTATGTTAAAAAAAATCAATATCAAATCTTATTTCATGCCTTCTTAAGGAAGGCTTATTGTTGTAAAAAAAAAAAATATATATATATATATATATATACATATATATGTTTTGCTATGTAAAAAAATGCATTTTTTTAGTTGCTCATTTATTCTGTTTATAGCAGAAAATATATTTATTGATTTGCACGTTTTATTAGTTATAATAGAAAATAAGCATTTTTGCTTGGAAACAAAAGTAAATAGTACCAGATCTTTTTAACATGATTTATTTTAAATTAGTTCTAAAGAAATGAAAGCACACTGTATTTTGCAATGTAGTGCATTTTTTCCTGGCAGAACCAATCAAACCAACACAGTTAAAGCAGCTGACATCTAATGCCATCTGCTGAGGCCAGGAATGCTGCAAGGAGACCTGAAAGCCTCCCAGCCTCTGACCAAAACAACAGGCCCGGCCCTCCCAGCCGCGCGGCGTCTCCGCTCGCCGCTGCTTCACGTGTAGCGACCATGACTCACCCCGCTGTAATCACCAGTCTCACTAATTGAAGGACCGATTCCTGCGTTTGATCTCAAGCTTACATCTTAGACTTATAAAAATTATCATGTGGGACATTTTTTTTAGAAGTCTGCCTTTATTCTTGTTTCCTTTTATACCCTCTAATTTTTTTTTCTTCTCTTTTTCTTGGTGTTTAGAAAAGTGTGTGTTGATGACAGAGATGAAATGAAGAGGTTAGGTTTGTGAGCCAGGCTGTCTGTAAATTGGCCTCGGTTCCATGAGAACAAACATGACAGCGGTTGTGTAAATGCCTGCTGCAGCTATTCACACACAATAACCCTATTTATCTAATTAACAGATAATGAGCAGGCCGATCGGGGCCTGTTTGCTCTGTGTGTTTGCGTCTCACTGCCCGGCTGCAGCGCTTCATGCATGTGCAGCAGCAGCAGCAGTGTGTGCCGGGGACGGTGGCATTGTTTGCCCAAGGACTGATGCCTTCCGTAGTGGATGTGTCTCGCCGGCCAGGCTCTTAGTCTGGAGATTGAAAATGGTGACAGACACAGAGCACTAAATGACCAAGCCTCTTTCAGTAGAAGGGAAGATGGGGGGTTAAAAATAGAGCACAAGAGAAGGAAGAAGGAAGTAGGGACCTTCTATTAAGTAGCCTTCAGTAGGTGATTAGTGGGCAATGCTTGTTTACTAAATACCACAGGGTGTTGTTTTGTTTACACACTTCTGAAATACAGGGTTGAAAGAGAAGGAAATGAGATTTCAGATTTCCATTAACACCCTAATCACTATTTTCCTTTTCTGTGTTAATTTATAAATGGGATCATTATAAATTAGTCTCAACGCTTATTTTTAAGTTAAAAATATTACTAAAACTACAAGCTCATTGTTTTGTAGGAAAAATATTTTGTTATCTTCTTTCTTCAACATATCGGTCATAATTTTATGACCGCAGACGTAGCATCACGGTGACAAAATCATAAGGATTTGTCCCTTGACCTGGTTTCTGTTTTTTATTTTTTTTTCTTGTAAAGTCTCCCTCGCTCTGCAGTGGTCACGGTGGTCGGCATATTGCGATAAAATATCCATTTAAAGACTGTTTCTTGGCCCCTCAAAAGCAAAATGGGCTTCTGGAAATAATTTTGAAGGTTGAAGAGCAGAGTATAAACAGATTTAATGTCGCTGTGGTGTGAACAGTGTTGGATTAATCTGAATGAAAAACAAAAACAACCTGATTCATGATATTTGCGTGTTTGTTATTGACAATTTAAAACAAATCTAAATAGATTTTAAACCTTCTGTAAAGTCATTTTACCGCTGCTAAAAATGACATTTGTGTGAAAGATGGAATTTAGCAATTTAAAATACAATAAATCTATTTTTAATTCACATTAAAAAAACATAAATTGTACCTTTATTGTACTTTAAAACTAGTTCATTTTATGAAGGATGAGCTACAGCCTTGTAAAATGTTTGAACTTTTCAGATTAAAAAATAAAACCCCACTCTATTTAACACTGCATTTGTTGGCAGCAGTTGTTTCTTTGGCCACGTACAGAGACACAAATGAAGTGTAGCATTTTGTAAACTCTGCCTCACTCCATTCACATCTGTGTCCAATTGTTGTCTGCATCTACATTCTTCGCGAGTGGATTTATTTTTCCTGGGCCACCATGTGGATTCAGCTGACCAGCTTAAGTGGGGATTAGATGTTTTAAAGTTACATTTTGATTCAAGGGTCGTTTTGTAAAGGTTATAACACGTAGGATTTGAGTCAATACAGAAAATCAAAGAAAGTTGGGAGATGGATTTGAAGTGTATGAAAAAATTTTCTTGATTGATTTTCATTTGCTGTTCTTGTTATACAAATTCCCATACTTTGCATTTAAAATGACATGATCTATATAAATCAGCAAACTGTTGCACAGGTTTAAAAAATAAATAAATAAAAAGATTTGCTGCAGATTAGACACCCTGCATGCTGTGATGATTTATGCTAAAAGCTTGGCTGTGGCTATATTTACTTTTGGAAGTGCAGGTCTTGAAATAAGTAAAGCAAAACGAAAAGGCTGGCAAACCAGCGTGAAAAGAAGCTTGTTGTGGCACTTTGTCTTCTTGATGACACTTCCAGCGCTTCATCTAGCTGAGCTTTGTTCGTGGCAGCTTCAAAGGCCTGGCAGTTCAGGTTGAAGTGAGATGCACATCAAATATGCTGAATGCAGACTCTTTTTTTTTTTTGGAAAACAATAAATATTTGGTGATGGAGAAATAGAAATGGTTTGTTTTTGGGTTAAATCTGAGCTTGTCTCGTCTCCACCTGGCTGATTTCACCTGTTGACGGTGGGAGACACCAGCACAGTAATTGCTTTATTGGCCTGCGCTGCTGAACAGAGAAACCAACCACCACGCAAACACACACACACACACCACACCAATCCACCACAAGCCTCTTTCTCCACAACATCCTCTGTGTGGATAAAACCTCTGTGATCGCTGTTAATGTGCTGCGGCAGAATGTGTTTACCTCATTCTAGACAAATTTTTCTGTTTTTGATTTTTTTTCTGTAGACGTCAACATGAGGAAAGGAAAAGAAAACAAAATTGCATGATTTTTCTAATGAGAATTAGCTTTCATTTTATTGTATTTTATTTTATTTGCTCTGCCACAAACAGTGGGAGAAAGAAGGCAAAATATAAAGCTGGAATGGTATTCATGAAGGCTTTGCCTTGGTGTGAAGAGCAAAGCCTACTGAAAAAAAAAAAAAAAAAAAGCTTAAGACCATGGAGCTCAGGTTACCGTGGCTCATGTAAACAGTGAGCCATTAAAAAAAATCCTGCCAGTATTTAAAAAATAAAAAAAAGACCTTATATATTTTTTTCCTGACCAAATGAATACCTTTGACCTTTTTCTGGACCCTCTATTCCCATGGTGGGCTTGAGTCAAGTCTAATATAGTGTTGTAGCCACGCAAGTATATGGCTCCGCTTGATGTTAGAGGAGAGGCAAGCCGAGCAGGAGAGGACGACAAAACGTAACTGTCAGCTAACGGAGAGTAATAGAGGCATTCGCAGCGTCATAGGAAACATATGTGGCTCCATATGCTCTGCATGTTCTTGTTTCCAGTCTCCCTTATTGTCTGAGATGCACCACTGATCTGGGGCCCTCTAAAGTACCTTGTGTGTGTGAGGGATGTGTGCGTGCATTTACAACACTCGTCTGGGGCCTCTGAGGTGCCCGTTGCATGAGTGTGTGTGTGTATGCAGACATAGAGGCATGAGTTATGATTCTTCTTGCGCTAAAGAAAAAAAAAAAGGGGCACATACATGAACTTTTGTGCTGGTGAAGAATTTAGTTACAGCCGATGTGTTTGTTCGAGGGGTATGTGTGTAAGTGGTCACTGGACGTGGCTGTGGAGTTGCTGCGTATTTTTCGTACCGTGTCATGGCCGCAGGCTGGGGCAGGCCTGTGGGAAGCAGCCCTGATGGTCATTAGGACCTGTCAGTTTGCCTGGAGCAGGAGTGCTGATAAATTTCAGATAGTGTCAATTGCAGATGAAAGATCTGCTGAAGATGCTGGGGGTGTCATGCTTGGCTTGCCTCTGCTCAACAAGTCCCATCTTCTTTCCAAGCAGCAAGAAAGTAGAAAGGCTCTCCCACACTCCGCTGCCCCTCAGCCCCTTTCTATCCCCAACAGATCACCCTTCTGCCTACCCCCCACCCCCACCACCACCCCACCCTTCCTGCTTACCTTGGCTAAGCCGCTTTGCATGTTGATTGGGGGAGGGCTAATCCAGTTTGCAGCTGTCGTAGACCAATGATGAATCACCTTTCCGTCATTTGGCCATGCTCCCCTTGCTCAGGGAGGAGGGAGGACCTGAAGGAGGAAACAACAGTGGAGCAGGGCTGCGGCTCAGAGACAGACAATGCGAGCCTCTGTTCCCCCCTCCAGCCCTCTCTTCCCATTCTGCTTCAGAATAACAATAATGTTTTCTCAGATAGGCCTTTTTTGTGTCACGGATGGCTCTGGACTGTGACATTGAGCCGCAGTAACAAGGACTGACATTGTTTCTGCTGGGGCAGGTGGAGGCAGAAAAAAGAAAGGGAGTGTGCTTTTAGAGGACTCAGACCTATCTAGGTCCAGGTAAGAGCCAGTTTCAGCAACACTATAGACATAACTGTCTGTGTGGCATTACAGATCACTGTAAAACCTTTGCTAAACAATTGGCAACAATTTTCTGATTGTTTTCTTTACTGTCTGAGTGTAGAACAGGCTTTACAGCCTGGAAAGTTTGGACAAACTGAAAGAACATGGAACTAAGCTGAATTAGAGTTGGTTTCCTCTGGAACACCGTCCTGTATTTTCAGCTTGAGGTGTGTGATAATTTTAGGGCAGAAGTAAATTAATATGCCTCTGGGAAAAAGACACCGCAGCGTTCATTACTGAGTCATTTTCCTCTCATTACCAATTTAAAAAAAAAATTGGATTTATTGTCTTTTTATTCTTTGATAGCATAATTAAAACAAATATTTGTAATAATAACTAATTAGCATTTTTACCCAAAATAATTTGTTATATTTGTCATGCTACATTAAATGTCACATTTAAAATGACCAAGTATTTTAAATTTAATCTCTTTTTGACACCTGAATAATTTAGTATTTTTTTGGATTGTTTATCTTCTAAAGTTATGAGTAACAGAAAATTTTTGAAGTGTAATAGAAAGCTGCAATTTGATGTACAAAAAAAAAACTAAAAGTAAGTAAATTTGAATTAAATGTTGCAAACAGGAACAGCGACATGATGATAAGTAGAAACTCTGTGGCCGTTTTGCTTCAGATCCCTCGTGCCTTCCTTTTGCTCCGTTGTCTGCTCCCGATCAAATCCTCTGAGCACACAAATGATAGAATAATGTTTTCAGTGGCGTGGTCTTTTGTATAAACATAGAAACAATTAGGGAGTTTGCCAGAACAAACACATGCCTCATGAGCTTCTCATCCACCAATCACTGACTCTTATAATCAGATAGAAAGCTGCATTTTTAACAAATCAGACATCGCCTCAAACCAACAAACATCTGTTAGCAGTCACCATCACCACACAGAACAATAAAAAATTAAAAGCCATTTTTGCTTCATGAAACTAGTTTTTAGCAGTGATATCAGAAAGCATTTGATAATTAGAATCTTTGTCATTTGTTTCATGAATTTGCTTGTTTTTGACGTGTGTAAATCTGTGTATTTGTGTCATGTTTTGTTTTTTTGTATATTACTTTTAATTTAAAGTGTCAAAAATTATTTTCTGTCATGTATATTTATTTTTTTATTTTCTCATGCAGACCTAAAGTTTTTTGTTTTTTGCATTGCTGTATCTCCTTTTTTTTAGATTTTACAACTTTGCACACTGTGTGCACAGCATTGCACATCAGAACGCTGTGTCTTCCCTGAAACTAGAATGATTTGTGTAATCTGATTTGGTGTGTGTGTGTGTGTGTGTGTGTGCCAGGTCTATGGAAATGCAGGATCTCGCCAGTCCTCACAGCCGAGTAAGTGGAAGCAGTGACTCTCCTAATGGTCCCAACCTCGACAACTCGCACATCACTAACAATTCCATGACACCCAATGGCACTGAAGGTACACGTGCTATATTTGCGTGATTTTAGAGATTTTATGAAACTATAATTGTTTGAAGTACTTTTAGATGTAATACTAATCCTATAGAAGTGACAAAATCCAAATTATTTCTTTGTATTGCAGTATTTTTTAAATTAAATTCTATTTTTTATGTTAAACTTACATTTTTTATGCAAAAAACAGTGGTAAGAATTGACTTTAAATTTGCTTACAATTGCAAATATTTAAAAATATTATTTTCTGTTTGGACATCTGCAGGTTGCATGTTTCAGCGCCTCCAGTAGTTGTTTTTTGGTGCTTATTAGCTGTTTGTTTAGGTAACCATGTAATTATTCAAAGCCCACAGCATGGAAATGGTCAAGTTTTGAATGTGGTCTCTGCTATACATACTTATTTGCTCAGGTGATTCGCCTATGCTTTAAATCTGAGCCTTTGTTTAGTTAAACCAACAAGTTATTAAAATCAGCTCCTGCCAACGAGCATTCAGGTTCAGCTCAGCCTGGAGCTCAAGGTTTTATTCATCTTCAAACTCACAACGCAGCACCTTCACTCCAGTCATGTCATGTGTCCCTTTGCCGTTCTTGTCTTTCCCATAGGTGATAACATCACAATGCTTACCACTGCAGACTGGTTGTTAGGTTCTAATTCACAGTCTACAGCAGGTTTGTCTACTTTTAGTGCCACAATGAAAGGACAATATTTGGTGTTTACCTTGACTCAAATAAAAGCACTCAATATAGTTGACTTTTCTAAACCAGTTTCTTCACTTGAAAAGCAAAATGTGTTTCCCAAAAACCTCCCTTAAATCTAAAGCTGCATTACCAAGCTGCCTCAACTATTGTGCCTTTCATTAAGAAACTTTGTGGATGTTTATGGATTTATGGTATTTTGTTTTAAGCATGGTTTGGCACCGCCGGCCTTGAGTTTATTGTTATTGACCAGATAAATTATGCACTTGCAAATGGAGCATTTTGTTTTTATTTGGTTGTTCCACACTGTCTCCTGAATACAGTGATTATTGTGCTGTATGTGACCTGAGTGTGCGCCAGCTTTTGCATGCACTTTACAACTATTTTTTTTTTTTTTTTTTTAATCATTGTGTAGTTCTAAGGTGTTTTCCCCCATCAACATGTGTTTTTGCACTGAGCGAGCACAGCGGAAACGTGTAAAACATGACAGCAAATGGCTTCTTCAACCATGAGGGATTCCACTGAGCATGACTCCCTTTGCCCACATTGTCAATTTGTTTTGCCAAAAAAAGGAAAAGAAGGGGGAGAGAGAAAAGATCCTCCAGCACGCCTGAAGTGAAATGGATTGATTTCAAAGATTCCTGAGCTGTCAGATAGCTGTGAAATTGTCTTCACAAATCTATTGCTGGGTTGTTTAATAGAGTCAAGGTCAACCAGCGTTCGCTACAGTCTTAAAAAGCTTTTATACGCCTTGACATTTCAATTGTACTTTAATGTCTTAGTTTTTCTTTTTCCCCCAGTAACTTTCAAGTTATATATGTAGAGAACTGTTTAATTTTACTACTGACAAGACTGTGTTTTATTATTATTTCATTCAGACAATTTTAGTAGTAAGTAGTGCAAGCTTTGTCAAATATATCAGATTTTTAGTATTATTGTTTAAAAAAAAACGTATTAATCCAGTTTCAAAGCATATTTTCTGAATTTTTTTTGAATACTATTTCAAAGTCCGTTAAAATTACTAGTATAAAAAATAATACCTTAAGATGTGTTTATATCAGCTATATTAAAAGTAATTCATTTAGAAACGGAGGTATTTCTTATATAATAAATTTTGCAATGCTCAGATAGCATTTAACTTAGTAGATCTTGAAATATTGTGGAAAAGGTCTTTAACTAAGTTTTTCTTTTAGGAGTTAGAAAAAAAGAAAAGCCTGTATTTCTTGATGATTTGGTGACAGTGTGACTCGGTTTTGTTTGCAGTTAAAACAGAGCCAATGAGCAGCAGTGAAATCGCCTCCTCCGTAGCAGACAGCGCTCTGGACAGCTTCTCAGGATCAGGTGAGCGGAGAGGGTCGGTGTGAACGGTTGCGTGTGTGTGCACTAGTGTGTCTGTTCACGCACACACACACAAACACACACTCTTGACAACAACAGAACTGATGATGAGATGGGCAGCTGATAAGCCAGGCCTCAGGAAACAGCCGAGCAGCCAAAACGTCTGTGTGCAAGTGTTTTTAAAAACGAGAGACTTTGTCAGCATATTTATATGCTGTGCTTGCTTACTTGTGTGTGTGTGTGTGGGGGTGTGTGTGTGTATATTCTGCTACCTGTTCTGCTGGTTCCCATGTCAGTGAGGACTGAGTTATGACCTGTAATGCTCTGAGCCTGTCTGTCCAGTAGACTGACACCGTGTCCCAGTAGCCCTCAGTCTCCATGGACTGTTATCCTATCACCCTGTCAGTTTTCACACCCTCCTTTCGGCAAAGAAACATCCCTCACACACACACACACACAAACATAAACACGTTAAAAAAAAAGAACAAGGCTGCAATGTCAAATGAGCATTGTGGTAAAAATGATTACTAATATTTAGCGTTGCAGATTTTTCCACTCTATTTGACGTGTTTTCTCTAGCAGCACATCCACGTGATATTATCTTGCTGCTAATTTTCCTGTATTTTCTCAGCTATTTATCTAAGTACTTGATACCTAACACTCGCAGGGCATAAATAACTGTATGACTTTTGTCTCTGGCGATATTAATGAAATTTAGTAATCGTATACCCCACATCCTCCGTGGGGAAACCCAAAGCTCTGCTCAGAGGAGAAAGTTTTGTCCAGTGGCAGGTGCTGCCGATGTGGGAAAAGTGTTCAGTATTAATAACGTGTGTGAGGGGTTACGACACACAGTTTCTTACAGTTAACAAAATCCCTCATTTTGCATGTCGGGAGCAATTAGGCAGATGTTTCAGAACGGTTCCATTCGTCAGCAGCTACATGCAAAATAAATAAATCAAAAGCTTTGGTCAAATTTCAAAATATTTTTAAATAAAATGTTGTTTTCTTCTGTTAATTTGCAAGTTTAGGATTATTTTTAGACAATTTTCACATATTTTTGCAGTTATATGTCGTGGATTATTTAAAATTTTTGGTCCTTAATTTATTATATTTATTGGAATTATTTAACTTTATTTAACTAAACCTATTTTGAGCTCAAATTATATGAATATATATATATTTTTGAGATATAACCAGATAAAAATAAAATTCACATTTAAAACAATTATGCTTGTTTCAGAGCAACACTGAGGAAACACACGCTGTCAGTGATTTAAGAATTTTTCAGTAGCGCTGTACCTGCAGCAGGACATGTCACATTCAATGTTCTTGTGGTTGAAAAGGTCCAAGGCAGCAGGAGCTACGGACCGTAGTTTGGGGTTTTTACACTTCTGCTCATCAGAGCAGCCCAGAACTCACGTCAGCACAAGAACCTGACGTTCTTACTCAATTATTTAGCTTCATTACTGCGCTCCAGTTTAAATCAGTTTACCACAATAAATAGAGCAAAGCAATGTTATTCCTCTTTCCTTGGAATCCAGCAGTTCTTTTTGGCAGAGTGCAGTATTTACCTTATTTCTTAATATTTAAATATGTGCTTGCCTCTTTTCTTTTTAACTCTCCTCAGCTATTGGAACCAGTGGCTTCAGCCCAAGACAAACTCACCAGTTCTCTCCACAGATTTACCCGTCCAAGTAAGGTTTCTTTTATTTTTCTATTAAAAAAACAGCATCCCGATTCATTTGGACCTGTAATTAGATCCTTCTGCTAGATTGAGGCTTTCTGACTGGCTTTGTTTGCTTGGATGTCTTCAGTTTGTGCACTCTGAAATCTGTTGTAATTATTATCCTGCAAGAATTTCCTTCGCCATTTATTGTTCTTTCTCTTTGTATATGAGCTGTGGGATGTTGTCCGTCTTATAGCATGATTGACTGTTGGGAGGGGGGGAGCAGCCCAGTCAGAAGGAATTTCTCAGTTAGTAAAGTCGATATTGTGGATTTAAGAGAAAAACTTGGCCCTTGCTCTTCCTGTATTATTTTCCTCACTTATATTTTCGTTTCTTTCTTCTAATAGCAGGACGTATCCACATATTCTCCCCACGCCTTCGTCTCAAAACATGGCTGCGTATGGACAGACGCAGTACACCACAGGAATGCAGCAGGCTGCAGCGTATGCTAGCTACCCCCAGCCTGGACAGCCCTATGGCATCCCAGCTTATGGTAAGATTTACATCTGTCTGGCGAACATGAAAAATAAGAATTTATTCATTTTAATTAATAAAAGTCAAAACAAAGAGCTACCAAACCACGTTCCCAGAGCTTCAGGGCTGCTGAGCTGTTGTTTAGTGCCTGTATCTTCTCTGTCAGTGCAATAAAGTAGAATTTGCTTGTGAAGCTTTTTCTGATAGATCAGAAAGATTAGCGATATAAATCTGAAAACACAAACCGGTTTTCTCTGGCGTTGCAAATGAAAGCTCACAGTGCATGGCTTTATTTGTCCAAAGTCTGTGAAAAGTGTGGACCCCTAAAAATTCTCCAATATGTGCAGGAATTTACGCTGTTTATTTGAATGGAGTCCTGCCGCATAGAAATGACTACTGAGGCCGAATCAGCCAAGACAGTGGTCAGTGTAGCTCACAAACACGAGCCAAACGTGTTATTACTTGTGCATCGGTTCGCTTGTGACCTACATGGTATTAATAACAGCTCTTTTTTAATTTTATCAGTAAACAAAACAATCGCAGGACAAACATGAATTTGTTTTTACAGCCAAGCAGTCAGCTCCTTGTGTGACGGGACCCAGCGTGAGATAATATTTCTAAACCACAGAGAATAGTGAAAATCAGTTATCAGATAATCACAGCTCATCCATTGTGATTAGTGTGTCATGCTAGTGTCTCTTTGCTGTGTCCAGTGTAATTTAAAACTGTGTTGACTCTTGTCTGTGCATCAAACCGATGTGGTGTCACTAACTAATTTAGGTCCATTGTGGGCAGGCATAAAGACCGAGGGGGGTCTGAGTCAGTCCCAATCCCCGGGACAGACAGGCTTCCTGAGCTACAGCTCCGGCTTCACCACACCACAGACGGGACAGGCCCCCTACAGTTACCAGATGCAGGGTGAGAACATCTTTATGACTTTTGTGTTTTCTTCCAAGTTCGATCGGCAAACTCAAAAAATACTCCGCACACAACAACGGTAAACAACTCGTGCAAAAATGTAAAGCACGTTTTGTTTAACCAGCACTCTTAAAACATTTGTTTTCCCTCGCTGTTTTATCTCGTCGAGTATCTATGGTAGTTCAGTCTTTGTCTAAATATTCCTCCTCTGGTTACCCAACCGAATTAGTTTTTTTTGTACTGTTTTAAAAACAATTAGAGAAACGGGCCTCTGTTTCTAATTTAATAGCATACACAACCAGACCGACTCAAGACACAGATCTTGTCCTCGCTTTAGACGATGGTTGCATCCCGGCGGAGTATTGGCAGCTACGGCGACTGCCTCCCTCCTTTCTCCTCCTACAAGAATCAACACATATGGAAAATATAGCAGGCACTTAGGAGGCATCAGCCATGTCGCTCCCCAGCCTTTGTTTTTTCTCTCCCTGTGATCATATTTGTATTTGTTTAAGCACTGAGGCCGTGGAGATTTATGGCCTTGAAACCAATAAAGATGAGTTGCTGTGTGTGCTGCTCTCCCGCTCTTTGGCTCTTGCTGCGCAGTCAAACATTTAGTTTAACAGCGACCAGGCTCTGTCCTGAATGTAAAGTTCCTCTGGTTTATTTTTTTTTTCAAAAAGCCTGTCTCACCTGCACTACACTATGCAGAAACAATTAGCTCTGTTTTTTTCTGTAACATCCAAAGTTTGACATTTATAATATCTCCACTTTTTGCTGAAAATCAATCAGCAGCAGATGTTGCTGGGGTAAATCTACTTTTTTATGCCTTTTTACCAAATACAGTTGGTCACAGTCAAAGTTTTGCAGTGTGCGTCCGAGTTTCTGAACATGGCCCAGCAGAATGAGAGCGAAGTGGGGAGGAAGAAGCGGAGCACGTGGAGCAAAATCCAAAAGCTGCTTCTCTGGCCTCAGTAGTTTAACTCACGATGACAGTATTATGTTCCCATTCATCTTCTAAGTATTAAGCTTTAACTCTGTTTTTCTTTTCCCCTTCCAACCGACTCAGTCTCACTCTCTCCTGCTATCTCTGGCTATCACATGCCCCACGTTAGCATTAAGTGCATTCGTAATTGACAGCCTTGTTAGATGACAGATTGGCCACTTTTCTGGCTCTGGGTTCTCTAACTGTGGCTCTGGCCGTCCGCCACACCATCATCATTACTCTCTCTGGCCTATTGATCTGCCTGGGCGATGTGCCTCAGGCCTGGGTGTCCCGACCAAAGACTTTTTCCACATCTGATACGCCTCTCTCTGTCCCGTGTCCCCTGCAACCAGCTTGTGGCCAGCTGTCAAGTCCGAGGACGATTAAATTATTGTTTTTGCTTGTTGCTTTCATGTCGGATCCCATAGAGTTATGTGTGGGTGCTGAAGTTGTGGCAGCAAAATTGTAAACAAAACAAAGGTGTTTTGGGGCATTCTGTTGTGATTTTTTTTTCCCCTGTACATCTGTTTGTAAAAAGCCAAAACATAAAATGTGGTTGAAGAAACAAGGACATCACAGGGAGGCTGAGCAGATGTTAATTAGGTAAATAATTGGATTCCAGCATTCTGTCCCAAATGATCATGCTTTCTGAAGAAGCTGAAGCCATGGTTACCTTTTGTTTAAAGTAGAGCCCCATCTGGACTTGATAGTCTATTCCCAAGTGAGGCATAGGAACTTCTGCTACAAATATTGTGCACTGATGATAGACATAGCCCATGGCAAGGGGACTGATCAAGCAAAGCAAATGGACTTCCAATTGTGGAGCCAGAAGGCAGGAGGGAAGGAGGAGAGGAGGGCGGGATGGTGTCTGGTCTTGAGTGAGTGAACTAACTGCAGAAGGACAGGGGGGAGGGAGAGAAAACATGCCCCCGGGGGAACCACAACCCCCCCACCACCACCCCTATAACCAGCACCACCACTCCCAACATCATGGGCTTATTCTCACTGGGCTAGCGGGGGTCTCTGCAGCTTTTATGTGGCTCCTTGTTCTCCACAGAGCAACCCTCAAACGCTCCCAGTGAGAGTTTTTATGACTGTTTGAACTGTGTATTAGGCTAATTTGTTGTCCTTCACAGCCTCGGTCCTCCTCGGCTCGGCTTTATTGTTCCAATGCACTTTGACTTGCTGTTGAACTTTCTACAGAGAGTTTTATAAATACCCCTGTTCACCTCGAACCATTAAACAAGACAAAAAAAGGAGAAGTGTTCTGAGAAAAAAAAATACTGCAGGAAGAAAAAAACTGAAAATCAGAAGCTACATAAATCGTTTGTCTAATCTTTAGATACTTTTTTCTTCTGTTTTAATCATTGTGCTAGCTGCGTAACTGACAAGGCCAAGCCCCGCACTGTTTTCTTTCTGTGTTGCTTTTCATACCTTCCATTTCCCCTGCCTCACTGCACCTCCACCAACGCACACAAACTCAACCTTCCCCAGACCTTCTACCTTTTCTAAAAGCTGCTTCACATTTGTCATGGTGTGGGAGAGCCGTCCTGCAAGGGGGCCAATGACCAGTGCATGAAAGGAACTCCCCTCTGTTTGTCTCCGACAACAAAGGTGTAATTATGTCCTCATTTAAGAACAGTAAATTTATCTCCTGCCTCATTTTCAGTGTGATTGAGGAATAGCTTTTTGACAGTGGGAGGATCTTGAAGGATGGCCGACAGGGGAAAGACGACACTTAAAGTGTGCCTTTAATGTCCCCTAATGTTTATGCTTCTCTAATTTTGTGAACATAAATTAGTAATAATATATTTTAAGTCTGTGTTGTGACAGTTTAGCTTACTGTGCTTTACTTGTAATGAAACGATTGAATTTCAGGCTGCTGGTAGACACAGGAAAAGCTGTAGTTTATCTCGTTATTATATATACCTTTATAAAATAATATACAGAATGATGTTCATGTGTTGGGCATAAAAATATTTGTGTATTTTATTTTTAAACTTTATTGGAGAGAGAAAGAAAGAATGTTTTACTTTCAAGTGCAGTCAAATTGAGCATTTATTGTAATTTTTTATTATTAACATAAGAATTTGCCATGGTTCATACTGTCCAGCAGTATTTCAACACTTTCAAAATGAGCTTTTGTGGAAAGGATACAGATACTTAAAACCTTACCTGTTGTAGATGGCACTTTAAACTCTCATTTTACAGAAATAATGTCTTTCTTACACTGTTGTCAGACTTTTATCTCGTCTGAATGTGTTCCTAAAACAAAAATATCAAAAATTGTATATCTGTTATGCAAATTTTTACTGCTAAACCTTCACATCAGCAACAGTTTTGCATGACACAGATTTTCCAGTAGAAAATTTTAGATTTTTTTGTTAAAGGTACCATAAGCTTCATTGGAAAATCTCCAGCTTGTTGCTACTGTTGTTGCTGCCCCTAGTTTGCAAATGACCATGTAAATAACAGTGTAATGCAAAATTCACCAGGGTGTAAAGGTTCAAAAATGGCGTTTGCATAAAATATTTTAGATAGAGGCTGCTTGAACTAGTTGTTAATTCATCAATCTGCCCTTAATTGTACTGTGTTTCTCTAAAATAGGAGCATTTCCAGAGTTATCTACAAGTAAGATGGTAGTTCCTCATAACCTGTCCGCACAACTTCCCTTCAAAAGAGCTGAACTATCCCTTTAAGTTTTGATATTGTTCTGCCTTTTGTGTTCTTTGACTTGACGTGATGGCCGCTGAAGCGAAATGCGTGGCTGTGTGTCCCCGATGTATTTCTTCTTCCCCATAACTCATGATTTGTGTGTTATTAAACCATTAGATGCTATCAAGCCTTTGAAATGATTTAATTACCCAGGAGGACCATGCTTCAGGCGAGTGAAAAGCAGAGCATACATATTCATTAGGGCTGGATTACAGAAACAAACACACCCGGCGACCTCAGCCCTCATGCACGGTCCCACAACATCCACCGTTCCCACTCCCTGTACCCCACGCCACCCTTCAGTAGTTCGCACACAACAGTCTCCTATGTTCTTCACATTGTGCAGGGTTGGAAGTGGGTTCTACCCCCACAGCTCGTCATTCATCAGTCCTGATCCAATCACTGATAAGAGAGGCAGAGGGGGAAAGATAAGACCACTGTTTGGAGTGTTCCCTGAGGCCTCCGTCTGTTCATCTACTCAAACCATTGTTTAAAGGAAATAAATATTTTTTTCAAATAGTGATGCTTTATATTTGCTATTGAATTGACTTTTTTATATTGTTATAGTATGAATGTTGTTAACATAAAGTTACTTTTAGCAAAGTATAAAATTAAACATAAAAAAAGCTATTCTAGACAAATGGTGCAGTTTGAAAGAGTTTTCTCCAGTAGATGTCCAGATGTATTGAATGTACTTCTGAAATGCAGGTACGCACTCAATGTAAACAAACAAGCTCTCTGCTAAAAACCAAGTGGAAGCATGAGACATGATTGACCTACATTAGGCTGGCTGTATGTGTAGGTAAACAAATATGACTGATAATGTCTAGTATTTTCAGTCACTTTGGCGGTTTCTGTAGGTAAAAGTCAAAGTGAATTCTGGTCCCAAGCTTTGCTTACAAATATTTTTACTAAGAACACAATAACCATTGATATGAGGGAAAATAATGTGTTGATTTTATTTCTTGCTTTATGATTTTGTTTTTCTGCATGACTTTGCTATAAATTTTTAAAGCTCTGCTATTTTTGTCCCTAAAGGTGGTTCTTTCACAACAACATCAGGATTGTATACAGGAAACAACTCTCTGACGAACTCAACTGGCTTTAACAGCACACAACAAGTAAGTGTATGCTTCTTCCACACTTCTCTGATCTGTCTTGATAAACAGCTAGCAGTTCATAACTGAAGTTTGTGCTGCAGACACTGAACCTTGAAAATCTACTTGAAACATGTACGCTCAATATGCTACTTTTTAGCCTTGACGCAGTCCACATAAATCACTCACAATGTCAAAAAGCTTTGTACACATGATTATCTATTGTGCTTCTTTCAACACTTGGATTATGCCACAGACAAAGAAAAAAAAAAGACAGATCATTGTCCAGATGTAGAACAGAACAGACATGTGTTTGCATTTATTTTTTTTGGAATCTGCTCCATAAAGTAGCAACACAGGGCAAATCTCAGATTACGCTGCCTAACCACCCACTTTATTTTCTTCAGCATGGCTACATTTTTGTCTTTTTCCTTTTGATCAAAAGCTCCCTTCTCATGCATTAACCCTATCTTTGTTCCTATCACCCTACACTTACCTTGTCTTCAGGACTACCCCAGCTATCCCGGCTTTGGCCAGGGCCAGTATGCTCAGTATTACAACAGTTCCCCCTACACTTCCCCCTACATGACAAGTAACAACACCAGCCCTAGCACGCCCTCCACCACCACCACCACGTACACCCTCCAGGAGCCACCCGATGGCGTCACCAGCCAAGCCCTCACAGACCACCCTGCAGGTAAGAATCGAAAAGGCGGATGTCAGGGATTTTAACCCACGCAGCAGAGGGATGAGATGATTTTAGTCATTTCATTTCGTCAGTGTGGCGAGCAAAAAAAAAAAGTCTAAACTCAAATCAGATGTAGAATTTACTGTAATTTCATGTGACATAAATGCATGATCTGGCAATTAAGATTATATCTTTATAAGTCACTCAAAGGTTTTTTTTTACTGCATCTGAAATTGTCATCAAACAGCACTGAAGACAGCTGGCTATAACTTAACATAATTTCACACAGTCATCTCATTTAGATAAGACAGCTCATTGGCATGCACTCTGTTACCTCTTGTTTATTAAATCAGCGCAGTGCACAATAGCTTTTCTGTTCCATAACTGAGTTATGATATGTTTGTTATCTGCAGTCCCAAATAATTTGTGTCTCAATAATGTCTCCTGCAGGATGCAGTCTGTCCTGCATCAAGACAAATGGTCAATCAGACATCTTGTCTAAAAGCAAATAACCTTTTGATGCACGCTTTTTATAATCCACCCCCTAACCCCCTCCCTTGTTCTTTCCTTCCTTTCAGTAGAGTACAGTACCATCCACAGTCCATCAACCCCCATTAAAGATTCAGATTCAGATCGATTGCGCCGGGCCTCGGATGGAAAGTCACGTGGCCGTGGAAGAAGAAACAACAACCCATCACCGCCGCCCGACTCTGACCTTGAGGTAGGATGAGCCCGCTGCCTTGGCGACAGACAGCCTCGCCCTGTCTGAAGCACATAGACGTTAATCCACTTACTGTATGGCTGCCGCACCAACTTAAACAGTGCATGCGCATTAATTTTTAACACTTTGTTTCTTTACCTACTCTTAAATTATTTACGCCTTGTGGAATAAATGACTCAACGCACGTCGTCTGGAGAGTTCTTGTGAATAACTTGTAAATAAACAATGAGGCTTGTAATTAAATGAACAGAAGATATATATGAGTTCCTGAAAGCGCCTCACCAGCTGCAGCATATGATGGTGCTTTTGCTCATACTGATAGAGACCATCTGTAAAAGTAAAACCCCGGATAATTTCAGGGCATCTTCATTAATACGGTATTAATTTGAATGAGGATAATAGCAGCCAATATAGCGCTGACATCATGGTGTGTTAACATTTCGAGTTAATTAGTTTGTCATTATTGATCACTCTAATGTAAAGGGCAAGGGGTGGAATCTGTGTAGCGGGGTGATGAGAGGGGTGTTGCGGTGACCAGTCCAAGCAAATGGATCCTGGTCCCTGTGGCACGCAAATACACGCTCCTGGCCTATTGACCAGGAGGATCACCTTGCAGCCCTACAGAGTGCACCATTGATTTTGCGTCTTTTCTCTCTCTATCTCCCCCCCCCCTCTCTCTCTCTCTCTCCCTCCCTTCCTCCCTTCTCTCTCTCTTTTCCATCTCTCCAGCGAGTTTTCATCTGGGACCTGGATGAAACAATCATCGTTTTCCATTCCTTGCTTACGGGTTCTTATGCCAACAGATATGGACGGGTGAGTGACATCAGACTGTGGCAGTAGCAGTGCACTTTATCAGCAAAACGCATAAATATTAAAAGGAGAGAATAACGATCAGCTTAGGGTAATGGCCATTGAGCAGAGGATAGATTTCACTTTGCTCTAAGTCCATAGCACGAGGACACAGCAGAACTCGATGTACAGATAATTGTTTCTTTTTTTTTAATAGGTCCAATGAGGCCTGGCAAGTATTTGCCTCCTTTTTGCAGCTGTCCAAGCTATGCACGGCCGATCAGGGCTCGGCTGGAGGGGCTCACAACAGTTGCACTCAGGCTGTCTATTGACACATCTTGAGTGTTCTTTTCTCCTTCAGAAATACCACATTGTTAGTTTAATTAAGTGCTTCTCAATCCGTTCTTTGCAGGCAGGGTTCTCCCCGGAGACCACAGCAAGAAACCCTGCCTAACAAATGTGATTCAGTCTAACTAAAACACAGATTCTTTTCCGTTTGCCTCAGTTAGGAATCAAACAAAAGACCTATATATATTCATAAATCTTAACATTTTTTATTATTAAAGTAGAAGGTCACTTTTATCCCAGATCCCTGTGTATGGTCATATTATGAAGTTTGCTTTTCCAGGCTTTGCTATTTGTTATTTCATGTAAATTGCTTCTCTAATTTTAAACTTTCCAAACAAACTATTTGGGAAATAAGGCAGAAATCTATTCTCATGGTTTTGTTGGAGTCACAGGCTCTATGTAGCTTCAGTATGTGTTATTTTTTTTGCTTTTTCTGTCAAAAAGTCTTATTTTTTGGTCACCTGTTTTGACTGTAAATTTGTCAAGATTTAAAGTTTAAAATAATGACTCATTGTTTGTCAGAGAGTTTAGTGTCTGCGGGCCCTGCTCTGTGTCTTTGTTCTGGTATGAGGCGGTGTTTGATGGGGGCAGTGTTTTGTTTCTGGGGTGAAGGAGGGCTGCCCCACGACCCTCCACTGTTTATTTACTTTCTTCTCAGCCCTTGCATGCTGGGTAAAAGGAGAGCTAAAGCTCAGGGAGCTGTGGCTCTGTGATGAGGGGCTCTCACACTATACACACACATAGGAACAGACACACAAACACCCATAGGGTCCTCCAGTGGGCTTCTCTAAAACAGGAAACACTCTTTAACTTCACAAGGGCCCATTCCATCGAAGCTCATATGGGATGTGACAGCCACTGGAGTCCCTCTCACTCTGTTTTCTTTTCTCCTCCTCACCTTTTCAAAAACCTTTCGCTCATTTTTTATGCTCCAACACATTAAATCGGCTTTATAAAGCGGGAACGCTTCACCACAGCAGCCACTATCAGAAATAAAGTAAAGCAAAGGAACATCCCCCCACAACCAGATGCCATTTCCCCCCCTTCTCCTACCGTGTGTCTGTCATTCATGTCATGTCGATCTCAGGGGCATAAACAAAAAAGTTACAAAAGCGTTTTTCTCTCTTCGCTGCTCTTAACTTACTATAAATAGATGTGTATCTGAGAGAGTCCACATGCACACTTTCTCTCACTCGCTGTGACCTCCTACTCACTCTCAATGACTCTTCTTTTCTCTCTCTCTCATGCTCACATAAACACAGCCCTCTTCTTATCAGCCTTTTTAATTGGCATCAAGGCACTCACCCCCATAAAGCTGATGGCTGAGGCCAGCTGTGCTGATATTGGGCAGCCTAGAGCTTGGGCTTAAACTCAGTAAGGATGTGTGGGTGGTGGGGTGTTACTGCTAAGGGACTCCAAGGGGGATGGGGTGGGGGCACTTGGCGCCCTCCTGAAGGCAGTGACATCTCAGGACAGGTGGTGCTGGAGCAATGACAGCAGCAGCACTTTGGCCTTCTGGCCTGCTTGTATTCTTAACTCCCTCACTGACTGATTGTTTAAATTTAATTGGAAGGGATTCACTCGCGCTGCAGAGGACCGCCTTTTCCCACCGAACCGGTCGCTCAATCACCCAGCAGCGGCAGAGGTTGGGAAGAGGGAGGTAGCCCGTTGAAGTAGGGAGGCTAATTGTTTTTGATGAATTCTTACTGAAAGATTGATTCAAACTGGGAGGTTGAGAGAAAATAGAAAGCCCAGAGAAGTGGGGGGATTGAGCTCTTCTTGTGTGGTTTGTACTTTGTCATTTTAGTGAAAACATAAGCATTGTGGGGTGTGACAGCTAATCAGCAGAGAGCTCAGGTGTGTCTTTAGGTGGTTTAACTCTAATCCTGGCTTCTGGTCCTGCCTGGCCTGTCTTAAATGCAGCTGGGTGGAAACCTCCTCGACAGACAGCTGTTGTCTTTTTGTCATCGCTGGAGACAATTTGCTGATTAGAGATTTAAGATACAAGAGAAAATTAGGGTATATAGACGAAAATGAAGTGGAACAAATAAACTTCGGCAATAAATTAATTTGAGAAAAATGCTATATTAGAACTAAACCCTAAAATCAAAATATATATATTATTATTATTATTTTAAACACATTGTCACAGTCTCATTAACTATTTACAATGTACTTTTTTGGAGGTATTACCTTACAGACAGTGCAATCATGTCATCACAGCCTGTGTCACATTACTCTTAATTTATGAAAAAAAATGCAAAAATCTTTGTTGCAAAGCTCTGCAAACGTCTATTTTGTATTTGCAATTAGTTTTTTAGTTATAATTCTTAATTATCTGAAGAAACTTAAAGAGGAATAGTCCTATATCAACTGAAAAGCAGTCAAATGACGCATCGGTACAAAAATGTGGAGGATGCACTATTTACGATTTAGGCTGTGACCCCCGGCTCTTCCAAATTGACCACCCTACCTGAGAAGAGACACGCTTTTACTGCTTTCATTCAAGTCTGGGGCATTTCTGATGACTATTCTGGTTCTTTCCAGAAGGTTGTAAAAGGAGGCCAAAACTTTCAAGTCTGTTTTTATGAGAAAAGCCTGCTGTGGAGTTTAAAAGGGATTTCTGTGATAATTGAATGACTCATAGTGGATATTGTTATTGACTGCTTTACATCTTTTGCGTCTTGTATTTTTTCAGATAAAAAAAAAACTATCCAAAAGTTTTCAATGACTTATTTTTATTTGACTTTGCTTCGTTTCTTTCGTTTTAAGGACCCGCCAACATCTGTGTCATTAGGTCTGAGGATGGAAGAAATGATCTTCAACTTGGCCGACACACACTTATTCTTCAACGACTTAGAGGTGAGTCTGTGTGTGTGTGTGTGTGTGTGTGTGTGTGTGTTTGCTGCCGTCTGATTCTGTTTTGACTCTAACGTGAAGAGTTTGTTGCTAAATGACAGTTTGAGATTTTAATAAAAACAACCAACAACTGCAGTACAGCACGGGCCCCTTCTCTCAGTTACCCATCCTGTTGCAGTGAGGATTTACCTCAGAGTCACCAGCCCTGCCACCATATTTTCCCCACTCTCATGGCAGCCAATGCAATTTGTCAGGCTCTCTGTCTGCCTGTGTGTCATGCTGTGTGCTCGGTGTCGCTGTCCTCCTACGCCAAACTCCCCTCCGTCACATCACAAAATCTCCCATCGTCTCCTCCTCTGTTATGGTTCTTTGCCCCCCCAATCCATGAATTAGCATGCTGCAAGTGCACAAATCAAGACATCAAACCTAACTCTGCACTTTTCACATCTAGTAATGAATTTAAAATGTTTTCAACTACACTCTACCCAGTTCTCTTTGATTTGATGTTTTCATTCCTTGTGCTTTCGTCCATATTTTCCTCTTTCTCCCAGCAAACCTGATCCCACTGACCCATCTTTTCTCTTCAGTGTCCTGCTTTACACTGACCTCACAAAAAAAGGAAATGTTTTGTTTGATACTTAAGTGCGAAAAGATCTGCGGCCAGTCTGCCAAGTCTCATTACTCACCGCTGTGTTCGGCCATGTTACATGAAGCAAACTCAAGAGGGAGAAGGAAAACAAAAAAAAATGAGGAGAGAGAGATAGAGAGACTGGGAAAGAAAACGCTCATGCTTCCTTAGACAGACAAGTGACTGAGATTCCAAACGCAGTCATCGTGATCAAAGTTAATTGGCTACAATTGACTGCTTAAATATTTCCTCATGCCCCAGCCGTGTAGAATCCATTCTAGCTGCGCCTTATTTAACAGACGTGCCCCAATCATATAAAAAAAAATGGCAGTTTGTGACAAGTCTTAAATGTGGTTTTGCTCAACATCTGTCCTGTGTTTTGATTTCTTTTCATGTGTGATGAAACCGTTCACAGATGAATTGGCAGCTCAGTCTACTTATAAAATTATTCGAAAACGCGCACATTTCTTCTGCTCTTTCTCTGGAACAGAATTATTAGATTTTGTTTTGACACTCAAACGATTCAGATTCTTTTTTTTTTTTTCCCTCCTCCAACTTTAAGCCATCGTGACTGAAATAGCCAACTGTGGTCTGTCCAAAGGAATGCTTTATAGCATGTCCAACATAAAGACCTTTTCTGCAGATGCTGCAGTGATTGTCATTAATAATCACATCAGAGCAGGAGTGACATTCTCTCAAAGACATATGCATTTCACCTACTAAACTGAACCAGGGCAGGCCGAGTGTTAATTGTCAGTTCTCAGCAGAGCCTAACCAGTTGCGTTTCCTCTCTGCTGATTTACAGTCCACCATCGCTTACAGAACTAAAAGGAGTCCCACTATAAATACCACAGTCAGCAGCAGTTATGTATTTAAGCATGTGCAGAAATGCATTTGGTCCATCTAATTTAGTCTAAGCCATAAAGGGAGACCCCAGAGGCTGTGCAGAAACACAGGTGCAGAGTTAGCGGCCAAACGGTGTTAGAGTGGCCCATCCATGTTTAAACGCTGTCGTCCTGCCAGCTGCTGCACAAGGACATCTGAAAATTTTCATCAAGGTCCTAATTATCTCCACCTTCTATTTTAATGTTTTTGTACTTTGAGTTTTTGAAAAGAATAGAGGGAACATCCCCTTTAATAGTTCAGATCTATGTGAACAGTTAATATCTTACCTGTTGTAGATAGCTCTTTGAACACCCTCAATTTGGAGAAAAAGAGTTTAATTGAACTTTTTCATGTGCTGAAACCTTAACCAACTTTAACTCGTCAACTCTGCTGGTCTGTAGTTTTATGAATAGTTACCCAATGAAAAAATCGTCACCTTCTTAAAATAATTGCCTAAGTCATTTTTGGCAATTTTTCAGGAGACACAAAAAACTGAACAATTTGT
>JARVJO010000165.1:13749763-13769177 GCA_031762555.1 Cynodonichthys magdalenae | reverse complement strand
AAGAGATGATTTAGGCAAAAAAATCATTTTTGAAAAAAAATGACTTAGGCAATTATTTTAAGAAGGTGACGAAATGAAGAAACGAGCTTGTGAACTTGTGACGACACTGTTATTTATTTATTTTTATAATTTAGGAAAAGTTGTTTTTAGAGATGCAAAGTTCCTGCCTGACATGTTATGCAAAATTAATGGTTATATAAAACCCACATGAACTGATATGAAGTTTTTGACACTGGAGTTTTTTTAAAACTGCAGCAGCTCTTTAATCTGGTCAAAATTAAACTGTATTTCTCCAAAATAAGACTGTTCAAAGAGCTATCTACAACAGGTAAGATATTATTTGTTCATAACGTTTCACAGAATCCCACTTCAAATAACCTGAACTATCCCTTCGAGCATATTGTTGTATTGAGTGTGTAGTCCAGACTGACAGCGCTGGTTTTTGCTTGTGTTCTACGTGTGTTTGAGTGTGGCTGTGTGTGAGTCGAAGGCTGGACTGTGTTGATAGAGCTGGTGAGTGATGATTCGGGGGAAAGTCATAAAAAGAAAGAGGGCATGCCGAAGGGGTCAACAGGGATCAGTTTCACCCTTATGTCTCTCTCTCTCTCTCTCTCTCTCTCTCTCTCTCTCTCTCTCTCTCTCTCTCTCTCTCCCTGCCTTTATACTCCAATCTTTTTCTGGATCAGCACACTTTCTCTCTCCCCTCTCTCTCTCTTTTTCAGTCACTGTTTTTAAGGTGGGTTGCTGAATTTCTGCAGCTTCACCAAAAGACTCGCCCTCCCAACACACACTCACCCACAAACCTCTTATCGATCTCCTGCCACACACCATTTGCTGCCCAGCCCTTTAAAGGACGAGTGAAGTATTGTATGAACATCACAATCTGGTTTTATCGTCAAAAATGCTCTCAGTGAAAGAAGTTTTAGAAAAGTAATTCAAGGAAATGTGATCCCTATTGATGCGTTTCCCACTGTATTAATTTTACCCGATCAAAGAAGCTGTATTTCAGTAGTGGCAGAGATAAACATAGTTATAAACATATTGTGCTGTATAGAGGGCGAACGCCAACCTTGTATTTTTATTGGAACACCATAAAAAGATTTTACAGATAAATTATGAGGGGTTTTGCCCATATTTTAGGGGGCTTAAACTGAAAGGCATTCTCATGCAGGAAATGTGGTTGCATGTGGAGTTAACTGATGGTCTAAAGTGATGTGAATAATGAAGCCCTCGGAGGCCGGCTTCGCTGGCTGACTGACAGCTCTGCTGTGACTCGGAGGTGTGAGTTTACTATAGGTGTGTTGCTGGAGCCCAGACGCTAATACTGAGCAGTATGTGGGAACCAGGGGCCTTGTTCGAGTGAGCCGAGCCCCCTGTGATCCCCTCTCAGTGGGATACAGGGGGTTGTCGTCTCCTTCCTCTTTGTATGAGAAAACAACCCTCCCTGCCTGGAGAATAAAGGGCATGGGGACAAACCACTCACAGAGAGAGAAAGAGGGGGTGAGCTGAAGTGGGTCTTCTGCTGCATCTGAACTACATGCAACACATACATGCATGCAGACATGTACCGAACAAGAACTCGTGAAAATTTCCACAAACCCTGACACACACATACCTGTGCACCAGGGCTGTAACACTGTATGCTGACTACCATTTATAGCTCCCAGCCAGCGGTGGCAGGGGTGAAACCTCCTCTGTCACTCCCACCAGGGGGCTGCTTGTTAATGAGAGATGCTGTGAAACGCACGGGTACCTTTGCACTTTCTGAAATGGTTCTCCAGAGCCTCTTAGCTTGGAACTATTCCGTTAGGTTTTACATCCCACAGCTGAGATTCAGATCCTGGACTTGCCCTTTTATGCGACTGGTAGCCTAATAAAGTTTTTACCTGATATTTTACTTTTCCATAATTCTGTTCAGGATAAACCTTATGTTTGCATTAATTTCTTTTGAATTGTAATAGTAAAGGAAATGAGTAGTTTGTGGAAAAAATATGTTTAATTAATATCTTACCTGTTGAAAATAGCTCATTCAATGGCTTCAAACTGGATAAATAGTTTAATTCTGACCCGATTGACAAGCTAACAGCAACAGTTCAACAAAACTAGACCAAAGTAGATCACCACCATCTTAAAATAATTCAAAATAGTTAATTCAAATGCTATTTTAAAAACTCTTACACCACTGTTCCTGCTGGAAGTCCAAACTGCACATTGCAGCTGTCCTATTTGCGCTTGCACAAATTAATGTAAACAACTATAAAATGCAAAACTGACTCAGATTTAAGGAAATTTAACATAACATTTGAAGGAATCACTGATATTTTTTGAGTTTTGTTGGGGGGGGGGGGGGGGTAACAACGTAGTTCAAAAAAACTATCTACAGCAAGTAAGATGTTGATTGTTCATAACTTTTTCACAAAATAATGACTTAGCTGCAGAATTGCTAGTAAACCTTTAAATGTGGTGACTTTTTCATATTAAAATAAATGACTCCCTAATTTGAATCAAACAATAAATATTTGCACAGGAAAGAAGCTTCAGAACCAGGAACTGGATGTTTCTGTTTGTCCTTTTAAAAGTTTTTCAGAGCATTCTTTTTGACGCAAACATTACGGTTTTCATATATTTTGTCAAATGGTTCGTGTGGGTCTGAACACACTCATGTGGGTACTTCATCACTTGCTTGGCCACTGATGCAGCACTTCTGTCATGTTTATTAACGTGACTCCGTCTCTGGGCTGAGCCACTGATGGCTTCTGGAAAGACTACAGACGGAAGGTGAAGGCTTCAAAGCTTCACTGTCAGTCTTCACTCCACAGAGTGCCACATCACCCCCACCCCTCTACCCACCATCCCAACACAGCCACTGCTTACACCAAGAAGGGCTGAAGATGCATGGAAAGAAAACGGAGCATTACTCTCTGGCAAATGATATTATTTAATACAAGGTTCTTATTTCAGAATTACAAACAAAGAAGCAGCACCTGTCTAACCCCGAGGAGGAAAGGAGCATAAATCACACAGATTTGTCTAAATAAGTAACTGGTTTTCCATAGATATGCCTATTGCTTGGGGAAACTTCAACGACTGAGATTTGATTAATGTCGCTTGCCTTGAGATGCAGTTTGGATGAAATTTACAAAAAGGGAAATAATGAGCAGCAGCTCATCTATCACAAATAACTGATTTATACTTTTTGCTGTAGGGTATAGGTTTTTTTTTTTTTTTTACTTTTCAGAGTTTTAAAGACCCAGTTTGTTCCTGCCTCTGATATTTTTTTTCCCTGTAAAACCAGGACAGACATCTCAGTACCTGTGCTTTGTTTGGCGCTGCTGTTTGAATTCCGTGACTGTTCAAGCAGAGATTGTGGATTGGGACGAAGTGGGTTTGAAGAACTCTCCCTTTGTTGCCCACATCCTGTGTTTGACCCCCAGATAATCACAGCCCACCTCCCTTCTGCGCCCTCCTCCACCCGCCCTTAGACAGGGGGGTGCCTGTGGTGGGAACGGAGAAGGAAGTTGCTGGGGGTCATAGACCAAGAGCGGGTGGAGGGAGGGGGGCAGAGGGGATGACAGCCTCTGCCGGTAGAGTGGCAGTGTGGAGAACCTGCGAACCATGGATGAGCCTTTTTCACATGGCATTAGCCTGTAGGGTCACGAGGACTTTTGGTGATGATGGCTGTTGAGGCTCGCATGGAGGCTAAGACCCCTCCCACCCCCACCCCCACAGCTTACCTAATCGGGAGGGTCAGAACATGCATCAAAAAGTGATCTGGAGCATCCCTAAGAGAGAGTTAACACGGTCTTCTCTGTTTTTCTCTTTTTTTTTCTTTTTCTAACATATATGGATTGCAGAGGTGCCCTGTCTTTCTTCTCCCCGCCTCTGACTTTTCCAGTCACCACTCTGAGCTCTTTCAAGAGCTACAGGAAGACTCAGGCCGCCATCGCTGATTGCTTAGTGACAGATGCCAGGAGAACAAAGAGGGCTCTGATAACCTCCTCCTCAGTGAAAGGTTTTCAGCCCACCAGTGGAAAGACAGAGACAGAAAAAAAAAGGGAAGAGAGAGTGAATGATGCAGAGATGGAGGTATCCTGAGGCAGGAGCATCCTGTCCTGAATTCTTCTTTTCCTGTACAGATAAAAACCGTACAGAGGAGAATGTTTCTGATGAAATTAGCAGAAATGCACCGTGTTTCCACAGCGAGTAAAAACTTCTGGTGGAGGGTCTTCACTCCTTCGTACAGTAGGAACATCTGGTGCGAGTTATTGATGATTGTAGGTTTTAGAGGAACCACTGGTTTGCTTGGTGAGGGGAGAACGGAGGAACTTAGTGGAAAAGCGATGTTCAAAAGTTTCTTAGAAATTCAGTCTTCAGTGTGTCACCATCACAAAGCGTCACATACTAACTTCTTTTCTTTAATTTTTACCTGCTGTTTCATTACAAACTGACTCCAAATTTGGCACCAAGAAACTCTCTTTTTTTTCCTTTTTTTTTTACAACATATTTTACCCTTTTTTTCTCAAGTGTTTATTTGTCTAATTTTAAATGATAGTCTGAACAGTAAAATTCACTACCTAATGGCGTTAGTTTCCACTGTGATTTTTTTTTTTTTCAAATTGCATGGCTCTGTGGTGTTTACGAGGCCCTCAGAAGTGGCTTATAATGAGTACGTGTGAGGGTTGCTGTACGACATTACCCACAACCACCTCCTCTGTTAACTTTCCCAGTCCTCCCAGGGAGCCAGTGCCGAGGTTTATACCAGCCCCAGCTGGAAATAGTAATCTGCTCCTTCTTATAGCAACTTTCTTTGTTTTCATTCCTCACTCAAACAGTCAAACTTAAGTTTAAATATATTTATTTAAAATGGGGAAAATGCACCTTCATCCATCATGAGTATAAGAACCACAGCATGCAGAAGTGCCACATTTAGTCATACAAGCTAATACAGGCTAATGGACACAATCCAACAGCCTCTAGGTTTGATGACATGTTTGATTAGTTACCAACCACACTATAAAACATCTAAGGAAATGAAGATTAAATGTGGTTGTTTAAATGTGAAAAACGACTAATTATTTGAAACTTTGTCCGCAACAAGTTCGTAGATGGGAATGGATTAAAAATAAAATAATTAAGAATCTCCCAAAAGCGCAGGAGGAAAAGTGTGTTTTAAAAAAGCCTAATGCATATGTTTAAGTAAGGAAAGCAACTTGGGACAATCTTTATTCAATAAAATGTGTAATTTAGGCAAAGTGGTTAAAATGCATTTAATTATAAGCATTTAGTTGCTTTAATAACTAGTTAAAAATTAATGAAACAAAACCTGCGTCTTTCCACTTTTTAAAATTCTAGATAAAATAATTGTGTAAACAGTTTATAGAGTGTAAAGTTAGTTTTGTGGGTACAATTTTCTAGCTATGAGCAAATCAGAGAAAGCTGAATGATCAAATAATTGAGATTCTACATTTCTTACAGCTTGTAGGTAAAGTTTGAATATGCTCAATAAATTTATTTTAAAAAAAAGATGAGGCAAAGCACAAGGAATCTTGTTCACATTAAAAAGTTTATTTTATTTTTTCTATTTATAGTTCATTCCGCTTTATTATATCCTATCGTTTAGTTATACATTGTCACATAATTGGAGGGGAAAAAAACTGCAAGAGAACTGCCAGAAATCTATATTTTTCTTGGCTTTTTTCTATCTTGAGTGTTTTACATTTGCTGAGGTTTGATGTGTTTATTAGCTTTGAGTCCATAAAATATCATTCATAATCAGGCTGCAGTTATAGTGGCTGCAGTTAGGCCTAATTATTGAGACGTGTGTGTGTGTGTACTTCTTTTTGTTACCTATTTAGGACCGTTTCTGGTATACACAACTACCTTGTCGAGACCAGTGGTCCTAATGGGGACCAAAGACCGGTCCTAATATGGTAGAACTCCATTTATGGGTTGGGGGTTCGGTTTAGGACTAAGGTGTGAATTAAGTTTAGGTTAGTTTTAAGGTCAGGTAGGTACCTGTGAGGTTAGCCTCAGGGTTGGTGGTCAGGGTTAGGCTGTAGAAATTACTGGAAATGAACGGAAGTCAATGAACGGTCCTAATAAGGATAGAAATACAAACCTGTGTGTGTGTGTGTTTCGAGTTCTTTTGGCTGCAGGAACTTAAGTAGGTCTATAATTAGCACATGGAACAACATTGTTCTCAGATATCTGTTTTGATTCATGCTGGCTGTCACCCTGTGAAAGAAACAAATTACATGGGGAGGACAAACATGGTGAGCTATTGTCAGCTAGGTACAAGAAGACAGCATGCAATTTTGGATGTTGGAGCAAATGAGTGGAACCAAATGGTCGTGTACTGACGCAGTGAAAGAGGTGGTGGGAGCTGATTGTTGGCAGATTGTGTCTGATTCATCAGCACGTAATTACTGGATAATAGAAGCATTCCAGTCACTTGCACCAGAATAAGGGGGTGTTTGAAAAGAGGCTTTATTGAGCGCTTAACCCGAAGGTGCTGTTTTTGTCCTCCTAAACAAACAGACAAGCCTCCACTACTTTAGGAATTAAGTGCACCCACGTATGAGAAGTCCTGGAGAACATTTGTGGATTATTATAAATGAGCCACAAGTTTGCTGGCATCGGATCTTCAGATGGGACAAATTACAGCTTTCTTCAGCTATTAAAGATCTGCCAGTGAGTGTGTGGAAACATATTAGGCCAACAGAGAAATGAGCCCCCGTCTGCACCCCATGTCGGTTGGCAGTCCATCTCCTGATCGGAGCTCGCTCCATGTGCGGTCAAGTTGGACTCCCAGCGTTCACCCGTTGCTCTCTTCTGTTTCCACCTCTCTCTACCCCCCCCTTCCACCCCCTTATCTGGGTGCCGGAGCTCCGAGAGGAGGGGAGAGGGGGTCACAGGGTCAAAGTCTTTTCCTCTTTGGATCTTGGGGCTTGCTGGGAGAGGCTTGGCTAGAGAATGACTGCATTAGAGCTGGGGTTGGGGGGTCAAGATTTTAATTCTGTTAAAGAACAGCTGGTTTGAGTTTCTCCTCACATCGTTCTTCCCTCTCTCCACAAATCCAGGGAGATGAAAAATTTGTTCAGAGGGGAACCAGTAAAATAAAGAAGGTTTACGGTCCAAAGCCTTTACCCTTACTCTGCTCCAGCATGAAGGAGGAATGTAATAACGTCAGCATTTGGCCTCAGTTAGATTGACTTATAACAAGGAAGTCCTTTCTATGTTTGGGTGTCTTAACAACCGGATGAAACTTAATTAAAAAGCTCAAAAATTGGGAATGGATTTTTCATACCTGAAACCGGAGGAATTCTTTTCCTCAAGTTTCAATTTCCAGCAGAAATTATTATTTTTTCACATAATGTTAAACAGGTGAGACTGTCGTTTCTGGCAGCTGCTTTAGCTGTTTAAAACCTGCAGCTTTCCTGATAAATCTGAAAGGAAACCTCACATCACATTTTACCTTTATTTACACAAGATTGCAGCTGACTGAAATCAATTTGAAAGTATATTATTTATAAATTCACAATATATTTTTTGCTCAGTTGTTTTAATTATGCACCAAGTTTTAGCAAACAGCTCAGTTACATCCTTGCTGCACATGAAATGTGTTTAGCTGAATGCTAGTGCACGACTCGCACACATTTAGAGCTGATGGACCGGGGAGAGTGGAGGAAGAGGGCACTGGAGCACTCCTATAAATGAAAAACTAATAACAGATTTTTCTCTCCTGCTTCATCCTGTTCGCCTTTTGCTGGCCGGCCGGCTGGCTGGCTGACTAGCCCCGGGGCTGTGCTGGTGTGTGGCGCAGCAGCAATCAGAGGTCATAATTTCATTGGCGGTTAGCATCAGGTTCAATTTTTCTAGGTTACATTTACCAGAAAGTCTGGATTGTGTTACCGTGTAACGGTGGAATCAGTGCAGAGCTGCTGAATCCCTCTACCTTTCCAGGAGGAGCTGAGTTGTTGCAAGGAGGGAGAGCTGTGTGGTCAGACAAACAGATGATCGAGCACAGAATGTTAGAGCCTACAAAAAAAACTAAATAAGAACAAGTCATTGTACATTCCTTTACTTTAAGTGCATTCATATCTGTAGTCTGAGATGCACAGTACACTCACAAATACATGTTCTAAAACAGGGGTGTCAAACTCTACTAATCACTAACAAACTAACTGAGCTCTACCTGGTATTTCCTGCATAGAAACACTATTTTAACACATCCTCTTATAAAAACTGAAAGGTGCTGCGTGTAGGACTGACTACATGTGAAATAAATAATACAGAAACAGTTAAAAGTAAAAGTAGGAGAGTTTTACTCACTGATGGGTAAGTAGTTGCCATCTTGAACTCTGAACTCACTAACTCCCTTCCCAACAGGGAATTCCCATGCATTATGTAGTTTATGGTCAGTGCTGGCATTAAAGCAGCTTATTGTGAGACAATAATACAGGCAGGACTATTCAACAGAATTGCTCAGGGGCCACAGTTACTTACTGTTTATTTTGTTGCATTGAATCATAAATTTTAAGTTTACCATTGATATAAAACCTTTTTCCATATTAAATTAAGTTTAGTTTTTTAATGGGTGTGTGTGGGGGGGGGGGGGGGGTGCAGACGTCACCTGTAGGCCAAATGTAGCCCGCCTTGAGTTTGACACGTGTTCTAGATGTTTATTTTGTCAATTTACAAAATAAAAATATAGGTAAAAAATAAAAATATTTCCTAAATCAGTATGAATCAATAATACAATATAGACACTATCCTCACCTTTAAAAGTAGTTTGAAACAGACTCATCACCTAAAACAGAAACATCTTATTTTTAGGAGGCTTTAAACTGGGTAAGTATCATCTAAACTCCGCTCCCAAAGAGAGGATGTTAAAGCCTCTTCCTGCCACAGGTCAAACACTGAGCACTTAAACAAAACATAAAGCAGTTATACTACTTCAGGCAAAGATTTCAAAGGAGACTGCAGGTTTCAGGATGTGCTGTTGAAGCACATTTTGGGAAGCAAAATGAAATATTAACAGTTGAAAAAAAGATTGTTCAGTGAAACTTAGTGAGTTAAATAACACACCGTGTTTACTTCTATTTGAAAGAAGATTTCAAGCAGAGTCTGCAGCTCTTCTGTCACACTGAGTTACACCTTTCTACTAACCAAAGAACTCTGAAAATATTAAAGTACTTTCATTGGAACTTTATTCATTTGACATTGGTTGAAACACCCAGCTGATTTGAAAAGATGTAAAAAAAAAGTGCAAGCAAAGGTAAGCAACATTTGTTAAAAGCTGTATAATCAATAGTGAACATTTTGTCTGTTTCAGGAATGTGACCAGGTGCACATCGATGATGTGTCCTCTGATGACAACGGTCAGGATTTGAGGTCCGTCCGATTCTCGGATCATCAGTCAGACATGAATTTTCTGAATGGCGGAGCAGCGTGGGGTAACAGATCCTGTCTCTGTTTTCATTTTAGTACTTATAACTTCGGCGCTGATGGTTTCCACGCAGCAGCCACTAGTGCCAACCTGTGTCTGGCCACGGGCGTGCGGGGAGGCGTGGACTGGATGAGAAAACTGGCCTTCCGCTACAGACGAGTAAAAGAAATCTACACCACCTACAAAAATAACGTTGGAGGTAATCCCCGACAAAGCAACTCTGCTCCACACAGATCTGTAGAGCAGAAAATAAGAGTTTGGGGAGGGGGGTGGGGTGAGTGCCTTCCAATGTTAGAATGTTCCTGTGTTCGTAAAAGCTGGGTTAAATTTTATTTTTTTTTAAACTTCAGTGGTATTTCAGATGGCTGCTCCAACCCAAACAATGTTACCCTGCGTTTCAGGTCTGCTGGGCCCGGCCAAAAGGGAAGCCTGGTTGCAATTGCGAGCAGAAATTGAAGCCTTGACGGACTCCTGGTTAACACTGGCACTGAAAGCACTAACATTAATCCACTCAAGGTAGGACTCCAGTGAGGAAAATTGTACCCAGCTCCACACCACACATTTATAAACTTACATGTGTTGTAAATAAGTCCTCTTCAAGCTATTAAAAAAAAAGAAACAATGCTGCGTGTTTGTCTTTTGTCCAGCCTGTCTCTTTTAATTTTGACAAATAGGTCTGCTAAAAGCTCTGACTTGAAAAACGAGCCAATTCTTCATTGGAAGACAGTTTGGGAACTGATACACTTTTATATGTGGCACGTTGTGTTTTTCTTTTGTCCTCCCTCGGAGTGATTTAGAATGATGTCACGTCTTTGCTGTCCTCCTCAGGTCAAACTGTGTGAACATCCTGGTGACCACCACGCAGCTCATCCCGGCCCTGGCCAAGGTTCTGCTCTACGGCCTGGGAACTGTCTTTCCTATAGAGAATATTTATAGCGCAACCAAAATAGGTAAAAAAAAGTGCTTTTTATGTGTGACGTCTGAAAGGTTGGATTTGTTTCTGCTTTGTTTTGCTCACTCTGGTCACTGTGGGACATGCGTGCTTGTTATCTTAGCCTGGTGAGTGTAAACCGTTACTACCTTAGTGACACAGCTGAGGCTGGGACGAGATGGTGTGTGTGTGTGGAGGGGGTGGGTCACCGGGGAGGATTGATGTTCTTCTGTGAAGGAATAGACCTAATCAACCTTGGATTATTTTCTTGGAGCAGGACCTGCGCTGGGCCTCCGCTCCTCGCTTCTGCATATGAAACCACTTCTGCACATTTATGTCATTCCAGAGGAACAGAAGCCCCCCCACCCCACCCTTTCTCCCCACATTTCTCCGCCTTTCCTCCTGCCTTCCCCTCCTTTTCTCTGTTTCAAACGCAAAATAAACATCAAGCCTCGCCGTTGCAACATTTTCAGGCAGATCAGAGCAGAGCTTCAGCTCTCCGAGGAGCAAAGCAGACCCTGGGACATGCAAGGGTCCATTTGTTCCAAGTATCAGGAACTGCTTTTAACACGACTTTTTCCTGAACTCAGTCTTTTCTTTCTGCTCTTTTTTTGTATTGGCTCCACCAAAGAAGAAAAGCCATACAGTTTCTGCTCATTTCAGACGAATATCTGATGAATTAAACTCCCAGAAAATAATTGTAGGATTCATATTTACAACTCATTACCTTTTTGGAGTACAACCAGTTCAAGATGGCCGACAGTTAATTACTTAGGCAGCACAAAAGGCCTTGGACTTTGGCTCTGTCTCAATTCATGGACCGCATCCTCATGAGTGATTTGTCGGGTTGCATACGTGCATATGAGTGCTGTTCCGATTCGAAGGCTCCTCCTCAGGCGGCCGAGGAATGCAGCCGACAAAATCTCAAACCGAGGATGCATCTGAGTGTCCTTCCCCGCCGAGGATATCCCAGGATTCAATGCACCGACAGCAAACTAAACAGAGAAAGTCGGGGTAGTTGAGAAATTCTTCATGAACTGAGGAATTTGTTTAAATGTAAGTTTAGCAACTTAGCTGATGAAATTCATGCTGCAAGAAGATGTTCAATAAAATGCAACTACAAGTACTGATTCTGGAGCTAAACCTGATTTATTAAAGTTTTATTTTTATTTATCTATGAGTAATGTTTTAATTGTGACATTGATCTTATAGTGAAAAGACGTGTGAAAACATGTCCCAACGCATTTTAAGTCTGAAATTACACTGATCACTATGATAACGGGTCATACAAATGTATGTCAAGCGAAGGCTAGACCATCTCATCTCACAGGAGTTTCATGCAGCCTACCTGGACTGGGAAGGACGTGGCCCACGTGGCCCGGCTGGGCTATATACTCATGAGGATGCAGCCCATGAATTCAGACACAACCTTTGTCAGTTTGACAGAAGCTAAGAGTCGTATTTAACATATTTCATAATATCGAACTGAATTGTACATAACGTCATGTATTATGTTTGACTAATATCTCAGACCTCCCCCTGCACAAGTGTTACTCTGACGTGAAAAATGTTGGGTTAAGTGGAATTATTAAATAAAAACATGTCACCCTTTGAAGTAATTGCATCAGCACTTGTAGTCTCAGACGTGTGTAGTCCGCACTAACATGTCTTTGTCTCCTTCACAGGGAAGGAAAGCTGCTTTGAGAGAGTAATTCAAAGGTTTGGAAGGAAAGTTGTTTACATTGTCGTTGGAGACGGGGTGGAAGAGGAGCAAGGCTCGAAAAAGGTGCGAGACATCAAATCGAGCGCTCACACAGCTGTTGTTTTTTTCTTCTTCTTCTTTTTTGTATTTTTCTGAAGGTCAGGAGTTTGTTCTGAATGCTTCCAGAACACAAAACATACCTGCCATTCCTTCCCATAGAAAGTAATTAGTACTCTTCAACAATCTTGCTTTGCTTTTCATTCGTTTATCCTCTTATAAGTACAAGAGAGAAAGTCTGTGGTGTGTAATCAGCGCTCTTCCTCCGCCATCTCAGGTTTACAGAGCAGAGGAGGAGGGAGATGGCATAATTATATATTCCTGCCCGGCTGTAATGCTAGACCAGCCCTTTCAGGCATGTCGGAGGCACGTCGTAAATAAAAGAGATCGCACATAAAGGAGACCTAAATCAGCGTTGATGAAATTAGGATATTTGCTGCAGTGACAAGCCCGTTAGTACAAGATGGATCGAGAAAAGCGTCGAAACCCACGTCGAGAAAACACAACATCGTCACTTCGGTTGAATCTTTGTGTTTCTGTTGAGCTTAGATGTTTATTATCAAATTAGTCAACGGCTTTGGAGCATATTTTTCTGACACTTTCAGTTGTCAGAATGGAAAGTTCTCCTTTTCCACCTGTTTGTCAGTAAACAAAGCCTGGGAAACTGACGATGGATGAAGAGTGATCAGGGACAGGTAACAACTCAGCCTGGATGAAAGTGTGAAGAAATAGCTTCGTGTTATGAAAGGCCAACACACCCTGGGAACGTTCTCTTTAGGGACGATTGTTCAAATGGATGCAAATATTTTTACTCGGTCTTGAGTTGTCTGAGAGTGACAGTGATGGAAGTATAAGGTGTTTTTTTTTCTACCCCCCTCCCTCATCTGAACGATGTGAGTCCTCTGACACGTCACGGAGTAAAAGGTTTCTGTGTCAACATCAGAGAGGACATAAAAAAAACACAATTTCACCCGTCAGGAGGTGCATATCAGACGTGACACCGCTTGGAACTACAAAAGCAAAAAACTGTCTGAGAAGTCCTCATTACTTTACTTTGAGAAAAAAAAAAGGAAAAAAGAAATCCACAATCCTGAAACAATTCTGTCTTCAGTTATTACCGTCGCCTGGGAGAGAAGGCAGAGATAACATCTCCAGCTTTTAAACTTAAAAGCAAAGACAATTTACAAAACAAAAAGCAAAGAGCTTTTTAAGGGTCAGTGCAGGCTCTCCTAAGCGGAACATATGCCTGGGAGAGGCCATACCTTTGATAAGAGGGGGGTGGGGGGTAATGGGCTCCACACAGAAGAGCTGAGGACTCTACCTGACAAGCTCCTTTCATTCTCTGCGACTCAGGTTTCTTTTCCAGCTTTCTGCTTGGGAACAACAAGCTCATTTGCACTTTCCTAAAACTACAAGGAGGGAGGACTTACAGCTAAAACTCTATGACATGGCTACACAGGTGGAAGCTAAACATGCCATTCATCTATTAAATATTAATTGTGATTTTATTAGAATCTAATTAGAACCATTTTAATTGGAAGTCTTACAAGTGTCGTGTTTTTCATTTACCCATTATTTCTCCTTTTTATACAAATGTCCTCCTTACATCATATTTCTACATTGTGTTGTTTTCCCTCAGACCATTAGCTCAGGATTTGGATGTAAAATCATATTTATATATGACAACAAAAGCAAACATCTGTAAAATGTCAAATAAAATTGTATTAATTAGGATTCCAAAAATGCATTACTTTTATCATTTCATTTGTTACTTATTCAGGAAACATGTTTCTGTTTGCAAGAAATTGATCATTTTACTTGTTTTTTTTATGCTTTGTGTTAATTAAAGGCAGCGTTCCTTCATCATATGATGAGTAGAGACGGAGTTATTGCTATTTTGCTCAAATCTTGTAAATGAGGTTATGTTTGGTCTCACATTACGACGTCTCATCAGCTCTGTTAGAGCTTAGAGTATGGGTTTTGAGTAATTTTGACTCAGTTTTTATAAAATTGACTGAGTCTCAAGTATTTTTGTGTTGGCTAATGTTGATTAGCTGTGGAAACAATCTTAATTTTTGGTTGTGTTCTGAAAGGTTTAACAAAAGTTGTTCAGGAGATATTTTGCTAAAAAAGTTATAGTTATAGTTATAACAAAGTTACAGTTAATGGCAAATTTTTGAACAAACTTACAATCTGTTCTATCCCAAAAGATGTTTTGGGGTTTATTCTCAGCTATCGCACAGGTCAATATTTGTAAAATTGATTGGGTTGTAGACATTTTTTGTGTATTTTATTCTGTGTGAGCAAGTAGCTGATATTTTATTGATGAAAAAAGTTTAATTAAATATGTTTTGACTCAATAAAGCATCAATAAATGAACAAGCTTGTTCAGTCTTAAATTAATGCTTTTGTTCCGTCCGCAGCACAACATGCCCTTCTGGAGGATCTCCAGCCACTCGGACCTCATGGCCCTCCATCACGCTCTGGACCTGGAGTACTTGTAGCACCACATCTCCATCCTGTGCCCCCCCCACGTCTGCGCCGCAGCACGTCAAGCAACCTTTCACCTTCGTCCTGCAGGCCCGTTCCACGCTTGCAGCCTTTCGGAGCTCAGAAATAAAGAAAAATCCCCCCACCCCTCCCTCTCCCCACTGTGCTGCCTGGTGTTTGTCTTTCACTACAAACAGGAAGAAAAAAAAAAAGCTGGGGGTTTGGGGAAGAAGCACACGGTTAATGTGCTGACATACTGTCACACGTCGTCTTAACCCTAAACTTTTTCATTTCTGTCTCTCCTGCAAAGCGAAGGAGAGAGAGGTGGATTTACGACGCAGCAGCTGCTCACCCTGGTTACTGTGAATCGGCTGCTTTCTGAAGCTGCCCCCCCCACGCACACACACACACACACCTACACCCTCCAACCTTCCTCCATATTTGTGCCGGGACTCTGTCAGAGTTCACACCTTGGAGAAGAGCAGAGCTACTGGACGACCTCGCCTTCCCCCGCCTCAGAACTCAGCTACAGTCAGCCGCCATCGCTTCTTCACTCGGTTTACCCACTTTTAAGCCCCCCACCTCCTCTTCTCCACAACTGGACAGTTGGACACTGCGGGGCGTCAGTGTGGAAGTCCTGAGCTTCTTATTTATGAACTTTGTGAGTGGCGGCGTGCCACGGAGAAGGTACCTCGACGACAAAAAGACTTGTGCCTTTTACAAAGTGCTAAGATTTCCACCACAGCGAGAGGTTTATGAAAGAAACAAAAAAAGGGGGGTTTTCTAATAATTTAAGAAAATTAACAAAAAAACTTTATTAACAATGCTGAGACAATCGTGTACAGAGGATTTTCTTTTTTTTTTTTTTTTTTCTGTGCGTGTGTAAGTTTGTAATCACTGGACTATTCCTTCCTATAATCATTTAAGTACACACTCTTGAAAGGTGGCATTGCTTTTTTTTAATAGAAGTAAAAACAGAAAAAAAAAGGCGTCCGGTCCCACGTAAAGCTTGCGTGACACCTGAAAGTGTTGATGTGTTGAGTTTGATTTAAAAAAAAAAAAAAAAAAGAAAAAAACACGAATGTGTAGATATGGGGGATTTTTTTTTTTTTTCTGATCAACTGTTTTGTCAAGACCAAAAGAGCCCGGATGTCAAGTGTCAAGGACTTTTTCTTTTTAGTTCTGTAATGTTCTCAAACTTATGGTAAATTTCAGTCATGTCTTTGTGCAAAGTTAAAGGTCTACTCATAAAACTTAAAAAAAAAAAATCTGTTTTTATTTCTTAGTTTTTCAGATTCTCGCTCTAAACTCATCCTCACGGCATTTCACCAGCTTGCAGCCCTGACCCGTGCGTTTGAAGGTACACAAAAAAAATCCGAGCTCAGAGAGCCGTTCTAATCACAAATTTGAATAAATCCGATATTTAAAAACAAGCTTGAATAGGGTTCATTGTCTTTTATAAAAGCACTATAAAAACTCTTGTACAGCAAGCGTAATTTTGTATGATGTAGTGTTTTTGTTTCAGCTCTGACTTTGACGGGGAAACCATAACGAACAGCGAGAGCGAAAGCCACTAACTTGGAGGACATGTGCTATCAACTGTGAATTTCCTAAATAGAAACGGACGTGTTGTGTTTCTAATTTTCTCCCTCCTTTGCACATGATCACTGTTTGGCTTTGGCGTTACAGTTCAACCCCCCACCCACCCACCCCTCTCCCTCTCTCTCTCTTCGGGGTATCTACATATTGCTGCTAGATCAAGGTGATAGTAGGTAAATAAATAGAGGAAATGTTTTATAGGTTCATACAGCACGCTTTTTTTATTATTTTGTCGCGATCATAAATGCAAACTGGAAATATTTTACACTACATGGGCCTCATTGTGAAAACACAAAAGATTGTTGTGTCTGCAAAATGATGTGTACAGATGTTTTTGACATTATTATTTGATTGTGTTTAAATTAATAAAACTGATTTGTGAACTGTTGCATGTTCCGCTCAGATTGTCTTCATGTCAACATTTGGACGTATTTATCACTTGCTGCCAAAAAGGCAAAGGCAGGTGATTATGTTTCTTGGGGGGATTTCTGCCAGTGTCTCTGTCTGTTAGCAAAATATTTTATGAACCACTGGACCAATTTGAATGAAACTTTCAGATAATATCAAATTAATGTAGATCTACAATTGATTAACCTTTAGAGTGAATCTAATTCAAGATATCTGCTACAGCTAATCGACATTAGACGACACCAAAACTCAGTTAATTTCACACATTTTGAGCTGAAATTTAATGCGACTAATAAAAACTAATGAGTACTAAAACATATTTTTCTACCATCAGTCTGACTTGTTGACTTCTGGTCATAATTCTGCAAATGCATATTTTTCATCCTTCCTTTGGGACGATATTAAATATTAATACACAAATGGATAACGCATTAAAACACAAGCCAATAACTGACCCATTATATCATTGTTTATGTCTAGGAACTTCAATAGATGATAATAAAATCACTGTGGGCTTAAATAACAATTCTTTAAGTATGTTTGAGGCAGATTTCAAACGGTGGTCACTGCTTGGAACTCTGGCCTCCAAAACCACGTTGAGGAATTAAATGCATGGATTTTTACTGAAAGCCGGTTTAATATCCGGATCAATGATGCTTTTATTATTAAGCAGGAGTGACGGCTGGGCCGAGGCATGCTGAGCCGTCAGGCAGGACGGAGCAGAGTCAGACCATCAGAATTCATCACAACGCGCCGGCGTGTGCTTTTTTCTTTTGGAACAGCTGAAAGTGTCTGTCTGTGCTCTTTGATAAGTTTTCCTGATGCCTGGCAGGAATAGCCAGACAAAACCAGACCAGACATTTAGAGAAAGAGAGAAAGAAAGAAAGAAAGAAAGAAAGAGGGTCTTGATGCACGCCAGTCAGCCACTCTTGCAGACTAAAAGGTACCTTCAGCTCGTCTCATTTACCTGACTTTAAATCTTAATAAATACTTTAATATTTACAGCTGCTCAGTGGTCGCATCTTGAGCTTCATTCTTGCACTTTTTCCCCGCTTAACGGTAACCATGCAAACTTTCTGCAGAAAAAAAGAGGTCATTGTGTTGTGATGTCTCAACAAAGTACCTAACCCCCCCTCCATAAAACTCTGCTGTAATGATAAACAACGCTGTTGGTGATTTACAGCCATGCCCAGACAGTGATTTCATGCAGATTTCCATGGCGGGGCCCTCTGACGATGCATCACAATTGAACTAATATTGTATTACATGCGTATCAAACTCACCCCCCAACCATAAAACGGAAAAAAAAAAAATCTGATCTACATCTACATGAGCTACATCTCTTTTACAAGCAAGAAGCCTGTTAATGGACCTTTGTTCTTTTGGTGAATGTATCTTTAGCCAGCAGAAGACCACAGATAAAGTAAAGGAGGAACAAAAGGAAAATGATGTAGAAATAAAGTAAAACTCCACCCTTTAATAAAACTTCATCAGATTTATTTTTGCTGTTTGTTTTGAGATTGCAGCTCTTTGACGGGAATGGTAACTCTGTTGTCATGCTGCGGCAGGTTAGCAAGGGGGCTAAACTGCACCCTTTGTTTACTGTTTGTTTATTTCCCAGTTACTGGGATTTGAAAGATGGAGCGGGGGCAGGGACAGCTGGGCATCAGAAAGCCGGGGATGCCAGGCATCTCAGCCGTGAGTGTCAACTCCGAATGGGGCCCGGTGACCACAGCTATGCCTGTATGAAGCACAAAATGCTATTAATGTAAGCTGTTGGTGGGTCTGATTGGACAGAACGATGTTGGTTGCTGGCAGTTAATAGTTCAAGTCTTTTGAAGTTATGAACAAATAATGTCTTACCTGTTGTGGATGATTCTTTGTTTGGCCTCAAAATGTGGAACGATACGTTTAGTCAGTAACAATATGTGATAAATAATGTTTTAAGTAAGCAAGTTATAATAGTAATCAGAAAAATCTATCAGTTACATATGTTAAATTAAAAAAATCTTAATTTAATGTTTTGCTGCAAATTTTCGTGCAAAGTTGTTTCTTTTAGGTGTTTTGTAAATCAAAGTTTCCTGCTACAAGATCCACTCCTAGATCCACGGCTGCAGCACAGCCGGGACCAAAACTAATAAGCGGAACAAATCATCAACACTTCACCTCACTTTCCTCTGCTGCTAACCGTTGCAAGGCTGCAGTGTTTGACTCGTTTGGAGCCTGAATGCCTGCCTGCCGGGACAGAAGTTTGGACCGATGTTCAGCGTTGAGTCAACCACATCGCAGCTCCACCTGCATCTGTGGTTAAACACACCATGCTTCTTTGAGGTCAACATATAAATCTCTGCCACTCACATTTGGATGGAGAGGTGCAGTGGGCCTGGTAAATACGAGGTGTGTGTGTGTGTGTTTAGTTGTTCACACGCGTGTGACTCTAGCTGTGAGGTATGAGATCCCTGAGGGTATATTTTGCAGCCTCGTTGGACGTCTCTGTTTGCTGAGTGTGTGTGAATTGTTGAAAATAACCTTCCTCTTGGGTGTTACTTGGTCCAGATCTCCTCAGTCAGCCCCCCAAATCTGGCAGGAGCTACTTTCATAAAATGGATGTAGTTTGTTAATAAAACAGCTGGGAGTCCCACCTTGACTTATTTTAGCTCGATAAGTCATCAGTGAGGTTTCTGCTCTGCTCTATAATTCATTTAGCCTGGCCCTTGCCTTCCTATGCAGTTCTGCTCAATTCTAGTTTCCCTTCACTGCTCCATCTGGGATTTCTCCC
>JARVJO010000165.1:13692587-13711144 GCA_031762555.1 Cynodonichthys magdalenae | reverse complement strand
TGACATAGAATAAATGTTGATAACTAATAATTTTAAACAGCAAAACATAAGCATTTTATTTTGCAAATAAAAAATAAGTAAATGGTAAATGGCCTGAACTTATATAGCGCCTTATAAGTCCCTCTGGACCCCCAAAGCACTTTACACTACAGTCACTCACACATTCACACACTGATGATGGCAAACTACCTTGTAGCCACAGCTGCCCTGGGGCACACTGACAGAGGTGGGGCTGCCATGCACAGGCGCCACCGGACCCTCTGACCACCATCAGTAGGCAAGGCAGGTTAAGTGTCTTGCCCAAGGACACATTGACTGACACAGCTGGAACGGGGGATCAAACCGGTGACCTTCCAGTTCCAGGACGACTCCCCTAACCACTCCGCCACAGCCGCCTAGAAGTAATAAAAGCTCCTGAAATCTTTAGTTTTCTGAGTGGAAGAGTGGCTTGTAAAGATATCACTTTGTTTAGACTCTGCTAAGCAGCCGAAACTAGTATCACTGTGGAACTCCACTTTTGCCTCTCAGGTGTGACTCTTTTTCTGTTTAGAAATCCTGACAGGGCCTCATTTCGCTCACCGCGGTGGTAGAGAACTTTCCAATGACGAAGTAGAATCTAGAGTAATGGATCCATTTAGCAGTAATATTTCTTAATGGAAACAGCCTAATTACAACCGCAAATAACCACCAGCCTTCACAAAGGATTAAATAAACAACTGAGGGGGAAAAAAAAGGCAGGTATACATTTTCCAAATGATGAAAAAAACAAAACATCTGCAGCTCTTTGCCAATTTCAATGAATAAAGGAAAGTTTGGCCACAGGCTTGTTGGGAGGGAAGGAGAGAGAAACGCTTTGTCACTTTAGATTTCACAGCACTGCTTTGAGCAGCCATGTTCCTGGTTTGGATTTCAAAGCCCTCTGGTTCCAGGGAGAAAAACAAAAACAAATATTTGTTTTGTGGTTTATTGTGTTTTAATAGGGCAGAGAGACGAGATGCAAACTGAAACATGAAAGAAGTGAGATGCAGCTGCTGAAGTCCACATAAAACCATCTGCCTTCCCGACAATAAGCCATGACTTAATGTTACTTTGAGGAAGATTTGTGATTTTGATTACTGGCCATTCTGAATATTTGACTTTTAATCTTTTGATTGCGTTACTCAGATGCAGATTTCAGGGAGGAAAAAAGACGTCTTTTATCTTTTTTTTCCCCCCAAAAGGATTTGCTTCACTTGTTTGTTGTGTCTTTTCTGCCTGAGGCCTAATCCTTTGTTACTCGACAAATTATCTCTGATCTAAAACACAAACGGCAACTTCCAAACAAATAATTGCGTTCATCCTGTTGGTAATTTCACTTGCAGTTTGCATAGAAATGCGGGCTTATTATTATTGTGCATGGTTGCCAGCAGGCCACAGTTAGAGGTAGGTGTAGTGAAACGAAGCCACCGGGGACCCCTGATTGTGAGTGAAGCCCTGCAATCATCACTCATCACCAGTGGTTACATGCCTGTGGCTGCTTTCAGGCTGCTAAAACTGATGCTCAGCTCGTGTCCTCTTTTTGTTTCAGGAACAGGTGATCTCTTTTGCCCGGCATTGTCCCTTTGCCACAACACCACCCTCTTGGGGCTGTTGGGAAATGAAACCACAGCATAGTCAGAGGTACCTTGTTAGCTCAGCCGAAATGTGGCAGGATCTTGGTCTGCGTGATGATTTATTTTTTAAGAAGCAGGGGGGAGGCACATTTTAATAGAAGACACTGTTTTCTGCTTTTGTTTGGTAAAATGAATCTGCGTTGGACAGCCGGCAGTAATCAATCAAGCATTGTTTAATTTGCCATCAGCTTGCGTAGCACAGAGCTGTCCGTCTCGCTCTGTTGGCTTTTGTTGGCAAACGCTTGACTGACTTGGAAAAAGATCCATTCAAACTAGGCATTTTTTCCTCATTATAAAAACTGTGTACTATTAAAAATAAAGCAAGAAACATGAACAATTTCAATCAAACTATTTTGCGCAGGACATTAAATATCACTGCAGAGTATAGAAAACACAAAGTGGACTTGGGTCTTTGTCTTCCTGTCGGCACACCTGGACCTTTCCTCTGCTCTGCACCTGTCTGCTTGCTCTCAGTGTAAATCTCTGCCAAATGCACCATTTACATCTCGGTCAAATCCTATTCAAATGTCTCCGTCTAAACAGAGGAGCGTTTCAAAACAACCTGAAATTATGCGTCAATTTGTATAAGGTCCTAGCAGACACAAGAATTAGAATAATCAAATTAATGCCACAGAATAAACTTTAATATTGCCAATTCAAGGTTAATTAAATGTGTTCTGTTAGTTATACAAGTGGTGGGATTGAGAGGAGTATAGTTGTGCTCCTGTGACAGGTTAATCACTCAGATGGGATAATCCATTTTATTTTTTAATCCCATAGTTAATTCTAAACAAATCCTACTCTGATCTGGAACGCTTAAGCAAGTATTTCTCTTGGATGCAACTGTTGGCAACCAGCTGGAGACACAAAATTGAGAAAATTTTCACACAGTTTAGTTTTAAAGGTCGACGACCCCTTCTGTAGTTGCCTCAGGTTTTCACAGAAACTAAATTAAGAAGGGCTTTATACAACCCTGGGACTTTTTTGAGAGATTTTTTGTGTTGGGAATTTTTTTTTTATTTTGTTCAAAATTCCTGGAGCACAAAAACGAGGCCCTAATTCATGCATATCACCAATTTCCACCAAGAGTCGCAGCCTTATAAAATTCTTAGTTTTACTCAAAGTTGAATTAAGTTTATATTAATCTTTGAAGGCATTTATGCTGTTATAACTCAATTTCCTTTGGCATTCTCAACGTAATCCTTTAAGGTTCATTCAAATATTATTACTGAGGTTTTAGTCTGACTTGTTTTAATTGAGTAGATCAAACTAATTTTACTTTGTTTAATTATTTATTGTATAATTGGTCCAATTTCTTTGAATTACCTTTATTAAAATTAAGACTTTCAGCAGAAAAAAAATTCTGTTTTTGCAAACAACTTTATTTAGACTTTAGAAGTTTTTTGATAGGGAAATGAATGAAAAAATAAATGATACCAAAATACCTGGAAAAGCTAGATTAGTTTAATCAACCTCCAAAAATCAAGAAATAACAATAATAATTTGAGTCATTCCTAAAAGATGGTTAATCTAATAAATTACCATAACCGCAACATAAATGCTTTGTGTTTATTTCTCCTTCAGAAAGTTACTTTTAAAGGGTGAACCACATTAATATTTAATATCTTCATGTTCTGCAGACAAATTTCAGTTGTTTAAACACACATGTGCCTCAGGCTGTCTTAAAGAAGTCCTTCACTCAAATAAATGGGAACAATAAGAAGAATACATGAAGCAAAAGCCAACGTCCAAATCCCTTTATGTTTATTGAGTGGGTGTGGGGGAAATATTAGTTTGCAGCTGTATATTACTTGCAGCTTCAAGGACGAATCTAAAAATCACTGTGCAATGTTTTCTAAAATGCTAAGAAATTAAACCTTTACGTTGATGAGTGACTTAATTCTGAGAAGTAAGTTGTTTATATGTAGCACGATGAAGACAAACGAGTACAGTGGCTGCTCTTTCCTGTGAAAGCGATCACATCTTTATGGCTCCCGTCGCTGCTCTTTACAGATCTGTTTCCCAGAGGTATTTGACGAGGAGAGCCAAAGCAGGAGGAAGTGTGGGTCTTCAGTCCCCCGCATGTTAACAATGGCTCTCCTCAGACCGCCCTCCCACCCCCACGGCCCAGGCCCAGCCAGTCATGAAACACCGTGGAGATGTTATTGACCTGGAGGTTAACTCTCCTCAGGTAAGCCCGGGGAGATAATGGACAAAGAGCAGTTCTTTTACAGGTGGAGTGACACGGCATATCCGCGCCGCGCAGCTCCCTCTCGCATTGACAGATTTTCTAATTCACTGCAGATTCCCATAAAACTGGGTGGCCAGGGCCGGCCCTGCCCAACAGAGGGGCCCATTCATGCTGGGTGGGATAGGGGGCCCGGCCAAATTAACCTGGATTAATTTAAAAGAGCAAAAGGTCTTTACATCCGAATAAAATGAAGATCAATAAATTAACCGTTCCGGGTCAGGATGTCAAGTTGCAGCGATGATCGACTTGCATGCGGGGAGTTAAGATTCTTTGGCTCATATCGGGCTTTAGAAAGAAAAAGAAACACGAGAGAGGGTCTTAATTACTTTATTCCGAGGAAGAGAAGTGCTTCCATGCAGCTCTCTTTACATGCTAGAGTTGTTCTTCTATAAACACACTCATGTCAGTTAAGAATGCTCATTATTTCTCTCATTCAGCCCAAGGATTAGTTACTGCAACCAAAAAGTCATCAAAGAAACCACTTGGAGATGTTTGTATTCCACACTGAGAGTTATTATTTGAAAGTGTGATTTATGTCTCCCAGGGTTTTCCACTATTTTCATTTTTTTCTTCTCTCCATTTATAATTAGATTGTCTTCGCCGTACTGTTTACAAGTTGTGACCGAGAGAATTTATTTTTAATTTTTTTTATGTAGTCTATAATTTTTAAAAACTGCAGATTTGTATCCATGAAAACAAGGTAAAAGAAAACAGCAGTGTTCTGCTTCTATTGTGGGGACCTGAACCTGAACCACGTCATGTCATTCACGACACAATCAATTATCTAGTAAGGTCAGCCTTGTAAAGAGGCCATCTCATCATGCTGCCATTAATATCTTAACAGTGTCTGCCTGGAGATGACATGTAGGACAATGGAAAGAGGGCCTTAGAAATAACCAAGTGGCCTCAGCCCAAGCTGTTAGCAGATTAAAGTGACTTAAAGACACAGGAGCCTCAAAAGTAAGTCAGGTGAACCAGACTCTTTAGGGTTAACTGTTTTTGAGTCGGTTTACAAAAAAATACGAATCCTGTCATTAATTTCACTAATTTTCTCTAAATGCAAAAGAAGCATTAGATTTGTTTATTTGTCTGATGTCCAGGCCTGTAGGTGGCTAGAAAGTCGACAATCATGAAACACAAAAACCTTCGGGCTATTTTTAGAACACTAGTCCTGTGATTATGTCCGCTCAGCACCAGTACACGTACAAACATGCACATCTCCGTTGATTTCAATAACTGCTTAAACTGTGCTTAAAATTTAATAAATTTGGGAAAACATCCTACTCCACCGAGAGGACCACAAAACATTGTGCTACAGTTTTTGTAACAGTGACTCAGGATACAGCCATCGGCTGCACTCAAATTCAGGGGCTGCGTCCTCCAAAGGCCAAATTTTGTGGCCACCTACGTCACTGCGCCGCGCAGGAAGCTGTCCAAATTCGAAGACTCCGGTGCAGCCCACAAATGCGTCCTCCTTTTTCCCCGATTTGAGGGACAGGTCCACTGGATCCTTCTTGGTCCAGTCTATCTGTCGCATGATGCAATGCAGGCCGACCGGAGATTGTTTTTTTGCTCATAATGGCGGACAAAGCGATATTATTCTTATCAGAAATCAAACTAACTGGTACAGCAAATTAAACGGAGCACGTACGACGGGTCCTTCAGTTCTTCAAATATTGCCTTTGAGCTAATTTGTTATTTTAATATTAACAATACTAATATATTTATATTTTGCTCATTTCGATCTATTTTTGCTTCTGTTTTGCGTTGTCTAGGTTGTTAGGCGACAGGACATTCGTCGATGTAAGGGCGGGAATAAAGCAGAAGGCTAGATGGTCTAAATTCACAGGCACTTTTTTCTGGTTTTCATGGTCGACAAAGGACCCGGCTCACCTAAACCGGATGCCAGGTTCTTCGAAGGACCCAGCCCCTGAATTTGGACACAGCCAATATCTCCACATGGAAGGAGTGTTTTTTTGTCACTTTTCACAAGCTAAGATGCTAAGAAGCTAGCAGCTGGATTGAAGCGATGGGACAAGCTGAGTTTGACCGGAAAAAACATCTGCTCCAAGCACTTTATCGGTGGTAAAAGACCAACACATGACCACCCGGACCCTATCTATACTCTTTCTGTTTTTAGTGACAGCAGTAAATACAGAATTAGCAATGAGTCGTTTGAATTTGAATCAGTACGTTTTACATCCAAGAAAGCAATGATGTTAATAAACAAACTGGACAATATTCTGGCCTTTTTTTCCCTTGTAATTTGTATTATTTTCATCTATAGTTGTGACTCAACTGTAAATGAAAAATGCAAATAATTGTATCTTGAACAAGGGTGAGTTTTCTGTGTTTTTTTTAACTAATATAAAAGCAGGAATTTATGGTGAAGGGAAATATCGGTGTCAAAATATAGATATGTTAATTTGGTAATAGCTGTTTTAACAATGCCCACAACACTGACTTTCTAAATGAAATACCAAAGCTGTGGTTGCCAGCAGGATACTTCCTCAGATTAGCAGGACTGTTTACACAGTCCTCTGGTAATCTGGGCCACAGGGGACATACCTGTACTGTGTCCGAGACTGAGCTAGAGTTACACAGAGCAACCAACCAGCCACAACGGCCAACACCAGAATAAGATCTGCTGGGTCCAACTGGACTGGCCTCGATCCAAAGAGATTGGCACCAGGTCCAAATGGCCATGTCTCCCCATGCCAGAACAAGGGGAGGAGTAAAGGACCGCTGTGTGGACTCACTTGTGTAATTGGCATATCGGCTGCCACCTCTACATCCTTCCTGTTCTTGTTTTTACAACATACAGTGGGAATTGGCTTGTGTCCTCATCCAGGCACACAAACTTTTCATCAGGTCATACAAAAAAACAGAAACGTCCTAAAATCTGAGACACAGTCCACAGGTAGAAGAATACTGGTCTTACTGAGGGGAGGGCAGTTTTATTGGAGCCAAAATATAATGGTGATTGTCTTATCAATCGTATGTGCACACGCTCGAATGCAAACACACGTGTGTGAGCATGTTTCCTCTGCCTTTTCTTACAGGTGCTCCTCTCTCTTTATCCTTCAGCTGCTTCTCTCCACAAACAGAGAGAAGCAGCCAGTCTGGAGACAAAAGACAGGGGATGCTCGCCATCTGTTCAGCTGCAAACAAACACAAGACGCCTTTTTTTTTCTTTTAACCGTGAAGCATTTAGAGAACAATGTTTGGGATGGAAAAACTCTAAAGAAAAACTTTATCAGCCAATGCATCTCTTCTCATCTATCAAAACAGCACGGGAGTTGTTGTCGCTATTTGACACCACATGTAGGTTCAGTGAAATCCTTTAATCCTGAAGTGGACCGAGGATATTTATGTTCATCTATCTAAATAATCATCCATTTCAAACCCAGCGCAGCACACACTTGTGCAATTTTAAAGAAAATCTCTATGAATTATTATGCAATTGCAGTTTAATGGATTTTTCATGAAATTGTTCAAATTCAGCTAATTCTTTCTGTATGTTTTTTTCTTTTCTTTTTTTTTTTATTAGACTCAGAATAAACTGAGCTGGAACAAACGATGCTCATGACAACTAAATGGGAAGCAGATCAGAATATAAGTCTACCATTTAATGCTCACAGTTGTTTTAAGGAAAGAGAAGCATTTAATAAAAAATGAGTTTTGAATTTGGACAGCCTCGGTTGTGATGCAAGTTGGCGACAAACTCGGCCTTCGCAGGGCGCAGCCCCTGAATTTGGACACAGCTTATGTGTTGGGGATTAGTCTCAGCTACTACCACATCAAATTTCTGATCAGTTTGTGTAAAACTGACTATTTCAAAACCATTTTAGTGTTCTTGAAGCTCAGTCGGCTGTGTCAGCCAAAGAAAGAAGATGATTAAAAAAACAGAAGCAGTTGACAAGAGGCCTGAGCGATGTGCAACAATACTGCTAACGACAATGATAATGATGCCATCACGAACCCCCTCCCTCCCGCCCTCCAAGCCTCTTCTTAATGGGAGAGCAGTTAAAGGGCGTGTTCAACAAGCTGCAGAGGCAGGAGAATGATTCTGGAGTAAATCACTTGTGGAAAGGTGAAATGTGGCCAGCACGAGTCGGCCTAATCCATGCCAGACATGTGCAGAACACCAGAGGAGCAGGTGCAAACAATTGAAGCAGCTGTCAGTGAGCTGCCGTGATCTCTTTTGATATCTTAATTGTCAGTCAATCCGAGAGCAATTTTGGCAACGTTGCTGTCGGCCCCAGGACTTGCCCTGCTCAGCTCCCATCTGTCAGGAGGGGCTCTCGGGGCTCTGGTGCGTCTCTTCCCTCCGTGACTGAGGGCCCATCTCCTCTGGTTGTGTGTGTCCAGCCGTCGAGCATCTCCGAGGGAAATCGGGCTTGATTGCTGCCATTTCCGCTTACTTTGGTGGTTTGGGTCGGGGTGCAGGCTAATGCTGATAATTGCCATGTTTCAAAACTACTGGAATTCGTCGGGGGCCTCCAGTTCAGCTTCGTCTGGCCCTGCACCGACCTCCTACTCCCCCCCTGTCTGTTCAATACTCCCAAACATTTTGATTAGCATAAGAGCAGAGTGTGTGTCAGCACAGATTTAGGCTCGCAATTTGAGCCTCTCCAGATACAACCCCCAGTTACTCCACTGAGTTGTTAGGACAGGCCTCAAACTCCACAGATGTGAGACCATGCAGTCATACACTGGGCAGCACCACTTACAGCATGAGAGCAAATACTCCCTTCCAGTAAAACAACAAAAACAACAAAAAAAATCATAAATATATACACTTTTTCTAGATTTAATATGAAAAAACTACCACTGGTGTTAAAAGAGCCATCACACATTCACAGACATCCAAGAGGCGTCATTATGAAGAGATAACTCACCGTGCAGTGACAGTGAGTGACCTGCCTCTGCTCATTCAAAGAGAGAGAAAAGGCCTGACTCTGTGCCTGGCCTGACCCCCGCCGTGATTTATGTGGCCCCAGTAAGCCGGCTCTGTTCGAGGGCCCTGCGAGGAATGAAAGTGTTAACAGCGGGTGTTCAGGAAGGTGGGTGCTGCGGGGCCAGAGTTATGAGTTTTCTCAGCTGAGTGTCCAGCTTTGGGTTTCTGACATTGTTTTTTATCTGGGAGGGGTGGCAGGAGCAGAAGTAGTTAAAAAAAAAAAAAGAAGAAGTGCGGGGGTGTGGAGGCTGGTGTTCTTTGAGCCCACAGGCTTGAACTCCACAGCTGAACCACTAACCCCAACCATCCATCAGTGCTGGGATCTGACATGGCTGGGGCAGGGGTATGTGACAGAAGGGGGGGTACAAGTCCAGACTGTAGGGTTGGTGACGGGGCAAAGGGACTGAGGGGGCTATAATAGGCCTCGCTGCGTGGGAGGGGCCAGTCACTGGGGAGGCAGTGTACTGAAAAATGTTTAAAGAGCCGCAATGTCTGAATAGACTTAAAAAATGTAAGAAAGAAACTTTTAATATCTTAACAATTAATATCTTACCTGTCGTAGATGATAACTTTAAATTGGAAATCAAGTGTCTCCGCCTTCTTTTGTTGTTGGAAGTCAGCAGGAACTGGAGAACTAGAGACTGTTGTGTTGTTTAATACATATTATGGGGTTATATGCTCTATTTTTTATTATTAGACAGATTAGAAAACAAAAAACAAACATACAGCAGCAAAGTAAGAACTACTGAATCAGCAAGAGTTTACCCGTATTGGTTTGTTTAATGAGAGCAAAGTCAAGTTGTGAGATTAGAGATGTTTTAAAATGGCAGAAACAGACGTCAGTCTATGTCCTGCTCTGACTAGCTGCTAGCTTGTCAATCTGCTCTGTATTAAACTCATAGGCGTAATTTGCAGGGGGGTTAGGGGGGGCTATGACCCCCACAGTATTTTGATCCAGTCAATATAACCCCGCACAATAACATGACATTATTTGCTCCAACACAATAGAAATGAACTGGTTAAGTGCACAGCTGCAACTCTCCTTTTGTCTTTAGGTATTTTTGACCTGATTTCAAAACTGATGATGTCATATATGTACATTTAGACATAACTGCTGAAAATGACATGCAGGGGTTTTAGTCTGCTCTTGTCACATTATAGCTGTATTTATTGAAGCATGTGATTTTTCCCAGCAAATCTGTAGCGCACCAGGTAAATACATACACTCAGAAAATTGTGAAAATCAAGTGTGTTGTTTAATACATATTAAAAATGTAAAATGTTTGTTACTGTTGGAAAAAATGGGGAGGGGTTAAGTCTTTTCTTGACTGTTGCAAATACAAAAAAAAAGGAAAGCTAAGTAAATCACAGTAAAAGCATTACAATGTATTTTAACCCTAAATATCCTGAATCATTTTGTAAAAGCATTAGTGTAAATAAGTAAGTAAGTAGTGTAAATGATTCAATAAGAAATGGGCAAAGAGAGCACCCCCCCCCCAAAAAAAAAATGGTAGACCTGAAGTTACGCCTTTAATTAAACTTAATTTATTCAAACAAGATATATCTACAACAGGTAAGATACTGTTTGTAACCTCTCCACAATACCTAACTCAAAATATCTATGTTACCACTTTAAAGTTTAAAATCTTATTTTCTTCTTCACAATCTAAATTTGTACACTGAAAAACCTCAGAACTAAAATATATGGCAGAGTAATTATTTTCTAAATTTAACCAAAAACAATAATTTTGCATATTGTACTTTGAACACATTTTAAAGTGCACATATTATCATTTTGAATAATTCGTAACTCGGGGCAAATTATTCAAACATGAACTAATTCTGCTTCATTTTTTCTGGTATCCTTCTTCCATTTTTGTGAGATTTCGACTGAGCTCAGAGCCAGACTGACCCCTTCCCCGTGTGGGTTCTCACTGCCAACATCTTTCAGCTGTTGCCCAGTACTCACTGTCACTCAGCTACACACACACACACGCACACACACACACACACACACACACACCCACACAAAGCATAACCAAAGGTAGACTGGACCCCGACATCCGTCCTTCTCTGACTGGTTGGACCCCAGCCAGAGAAGCCTAACCGGGGTGGGGGGGGCTGTCGCAATGACAGACTAAAGGAACACTAATGGTTAACTCTGAGGAAGAGTCTGAGGGGAGGAGGGGTTTTCAATTCAGTTTGGAACTTCATAGCACATATTCCAATTTCACTAGGGGCCAAAGATGGAGCCTTGTGTCAGTGGTATTAACAGTTATGGGGGTGACTGTCTGCTTGACACTGTGTTAAAAAAAAAGGCCTGGAGGATAAAAAATGTGCAAAGGGGAATAAAAAAAAATGGGGGGGTGATTCAGTCAGGTTATAGCACGGACAAATCCATGAGCAAGCGAAACCACTGTTTTTAAATAGCAGGTATCTGGTGTCAGCCTGCCCTGAGAGAGAGGCCCTCTCTATCAATATGTTCCTTTGCCCTTGTCTGCTCCTGATATCTTTATCTCATCAGGACCTCTCTCCTGTACGTTCCACCTCAACGGCTTCCGTCTGCGCAGATGGACCCCCGCTGGTCGATCAGCCATAGCTCCTCGGGGCTGTTTGGCCAAGGTGGGGCAGCAGCAGGCGGGGTTAAGGTGCTGTGGAGGGAAGGGGGTCTCATGTCAACCTGTTGTCTGCAGGGGCCTCATTACACAGACGCCAATGGAGAAGCTTTTAGAGGGTAATTAGACCGTTATAGATAGCCAGGGGAATAAATCAGCACACGCTACATCCTCTGGAATAAATGAGACGTTCAAATGTGAAGCTATTCCTCTCCATTAATGCTTCCGTTTCCTTTTCTTTTTTCTTTTTTTTTGTTTTGTTTTAGGCATTTTCTACAAATACACAGCCTCTATGTGCCGCAAAAAAGGAAAGCGTCTGGTGGCGAGAGGAAGCCTCCGTTAGTTCCTGTAATTTCGAGCTTATACCCTGAGATGAAAATGGGAGCAGAATTGTGGAAAATGACAGATGCGGCTAGAGAGGGCCATTGAAAAGGGCATGTGTCATCACGAGGACGCACATGCCCTTTGAGGAAAGGTGGGGTTGAGGGGGGTCGGTTTTGCCTTCCCACACTAACCTGGCGGGACATGGCCTGGGAATACTGCTCACCCTGAACCTGGCTCTCTCGTCAAGCCGAGCCACGGGCATCTCCTCTGTCCTGGCCTGGCTAGCTGGTTGGGCTCTACGTTAAAGAAACTCTGCGACTCTCGTCTAAAACGTGGCCTTTAAATGGACGAGAGCGTTCTCCCATATTACACCTATAAATCACGACCATCATCTGTTCGACTGGACAGTTTTTTTTTTTTTTCCCCTGACAGACAGGCGCCTGCTCTTCCTCTCTCTTTCTCTTTTAGTCTCTTGCACTAACAGGCTGTGTGCTCATGTGTGTGTGTTTGAGAGAATAAGAGAGAGAGAGAGAGAGAGAGAGAGAGAGGACCTGTGTGACTTTAATAGCCAACAGTTACCTGCTCACATATGATACCCCTGCAGCCTGCTTGGGCAGATGGCTATTACTTTCCAGTTGTGAAAATCAAGCTTTTATAAACACAGGCAAGACTGAGATGCAGTGGACCACGTTCAGCAGCATCCCTCTGATAGATAGGATTAGTAGGTGAGTGTGTGTGTGGCTGATTCTCTGGCGTCTGTCATGCGCAGCCCGTCCTGTGGAAATCATTAAGTAGGAGCATTAGGCCGTCACTTCCTGGCAGAGGTGTGTGAGTGAGATGAGACGCTTTATCGCTTTCCAGGACAGGTGGGAACTTCAGGAACTGGGTTAGTCTGGTCAGAATTAAAGCGTTGTAATTTATTACCATAAAATAAGCATTTAATGTATTGTGCATGCCCCACAGGGTTAATATTTTTATTTAGCTAAATTCCTATGAAAAGCAGTTCTGACATGCGGAAGTCCCTCTGTTATTTTCCTGCTTTCATTAATCGTGGGCACCTCAGCGTTGGGCTGAAACCTGACCTGCTCTGCGTCTTGAAACCCTAGATCCCTTTTAGTGTCAAGGTTGGGCCCGCCGTGTTGCCTCTCTCATGGAATCTGCCGTCATGTGACTCGAAGTCCACGCTCCCAAACTGCCCAGGTTATCGATCACTCGCTGGAGGGCGTTGGGACATTTACTGAAGGCCGCTTTACCGCACAGCAGAGAGCTGAGCGCACACATAATCAATAATGATAATGTAGTAAATAATTCACAATGGCATGCAATAATAATAATAATAATAATAATAATAATAATAATAATAATGCAATGATAAATTGAAATCAATCTTATTCTGTTTTATTCATAATTTTTCTTACTCTAATCATTTTTATTATATTTTTGTTTTTCTGTATTTAATTTATTTAATTATTTATTGGTATCTTGTGTTTTTTTGCTGACTTGTGCAGTTATAACCAATTTCCTTTTGGTATTGTTAAAGTTTGTTAACTTTTGGTTTATTTGATGCAACAAGACGTTGCTTTGATCAGATTTTATTATTTCATTAATATTTGACAACTACTATGATTTATATAAATTACACAGAAGATTTTTTTAGCTTTAACAATATTATTATTAGCATTATTAGTAATAAGAATGATCATTTAATACTTTACAAATGTAACGTGCCATATGTATTGAATTTATTATTATTATTATTATATTGTTGTTTGTTGTTATTTATTCTAATAGAATATTTTGTGCGAGTGTTGTTCACTCCTAATTTTATTTCACATGAATTAATATTTTTATTTTTTCCATTTACATTAAACTGAATAAACATTTTTGTATGTTTTTTTGAATAATTAAATAATGTCTTGTTTCAATAATGCATTTTTATTGATTGCATTCCTAAACTTAAAACTAAAGATTGCAGCACTTTTGCATAATTCTATATACATACTTTGTTTGAATTTGATATTTCTCCTTTTTTTATTTTCTATTGGAATATTTTATCTACAGTCGAATACAGATTCTGCAGTTGAGCCCAGTTCTAGAGATAAAAATAAATCCCTCTCAGCGGGATTTTCACTAAAAGTCTCATTTGTTGGAGGAGTTTTTTAGGAGAGCGTCTGAAGCGTTGCTCTCATGGTTGATTGATAAGAAGAGGAGGTGATCAGGTGTCTCTGGCCTCCGCTCAGACTCAGGCTCTCTGAAGGCCAAAAGGCTGCAAAGTATTTTTACACACCTGCAGCGCCATCAACTGGACACATGTGAGATCTGTCCATTTAACAAATATGTGAACATTTCATGACCTATTCAGTCAGATAATATTGAGTGAAAATTTACAAATAAAAATAATGGGTCTAAATTCTGCACTATTTTGTAATCAGTTGTAAGTTCTGAGGGCGGAACTTACAGAACTGAACTGAGCCAAAAACTTTTTGTTTGTAGCAGTTTTCTTATCCAGAGGAGGTCTTTAGGCTGGGCCAGGCTGCCCGTAGGGACTCATTAGTACATATCCGTTATTATAAAGGTTTTGTGTGCTACCTTCCCAAATAATTATGGTTTGAGTTTTAGCTAAAACATGTTTAAAATGCAAAATTCAGGCTTTCTTCTGCTGCGTTTCATTCTGTTCAAATTCTCCCCAAAATCCACAAAATTCTCGTTTTTTTTATTCAACAAACTTGAAGCAAATTTTTGTCAAACTAAAAAGTAATCTTTTGCTGGACCATTCATTAAAATTGATGAGATTTTAACATGTAAGGTGATTTCTTAGAAAAAAAACTAAGAAAACCTGGCACTAATAAAAGTCTAAGTTCAGTTAAATAAAGGTTGTGTTTTTTTTCTTTAAAGACACACAAGTTTTAAATAATCAGCAAACTTATTTTATGATATTTTTTAAACATTGTGATGTAGCCTAATTTGTCTTCTATAATTCTTTTAATATTTGTACACAAAAAAATAGTCAAATAAACTTGTAAAGAATGAAACAAGCAGTGTTAAATTTTCTTGTACAAAGCTATTTGGATTTTTTTCTGAACATAATTTATTTATTTGTACAATAATATAACTTAAATTTTTTTTTTTCTTAATTTTAAATGTCAAGTACTATCTGTGTCTCTTTGCAAATTATGTTAGTGAGGTCTAGTTCCAGCTGTAAAAGGTTGCAGACCTCTGATCTATATGTACAATAATCTACATTAAAAGACTTAATTTCCTCTGTGGGACAAGACATCAGCAAACAACCTTCTATAAAAAAAAAAAAAAAAAAAAACAGACACAAACTAACAATCCAGAATGAAGCAATACAAATTGTTGAGTCTCCGCATGTGTTGTGTTTTTGCAGGGGAAATCCCACCAGCGCCTGCCTGAACTCAGAGCTCTATTGAGCCTGGCCCGGACTGGACCCTCGGGAAGAATAAACTATGCCTTTTGCTTCATAAAATGATCAGTAATTATTATGTCAGAGTTCGACGTCCTATCGTGGAATGCCTTGCTAATAGTGAGGCAAAGCGGAGTGTTTGTCCGAATCCTCTGCTGCCCCGTTAAAAAACAAGGCACTTCATTCATTCCTGTGCTCTTGCTCCTTCCTTGAACTTCAACACAAACTTGCTTGAGTTTCATCCAACTTGAGGAGAGGTTCTTTTGTGAAACAGCTTGTTTTTATTTTACTGGTCACCCACCATTACTGCTCACTTCCCAATCTGCAACCTTTACAGTTTCTCTACAGATACTGCAGACAACTTCAACTCTTTAACGTCTCTCTGGCACAAACGACAGTCTGGGATCCTTTCGGTAAGGGCACAGTATGCCTTGAAGTGTAGTACTTTGACCATCTTCCCTCTTAGTGTTATTTTGCTTGGCTGCTGGCCGGGGTATTGTGGTTTCAACCCAAATACTCCGGTCCCGGTGAAGGAGAGAGCACATTATTATTCTCTCTGTGAGCTACACTGCACATGCTAATAAGTGAAGACCACTGGGATGTTATTTTAGAGAAGGGGGGGTGTTGATGTCATCATTGAGGCTTATCGAAGATGGGATCTGATTGGAGGGGGAGGGGGGGTGCAGTTTCCTTTGGCAAAGCTTTGGGGCCCAGGGGTGAGCGTATAGTTTGCCAGGGAGCTTGTTTAAAGAGATTACTGAGTCACCACACCTTTCTTGCATTATGGGTCAGACTAAAGGGCCTTGAGCTGTGGAGATCCCAGTGAGACGTCATACTGATCACTTTTAGACACTCGAATGAAAATTATTATTAGCATTCATTTCAGTTAGGTTGTTTATTTTATTTCTTTGCTCTTTACAAGTTATGTGACAATTAGGGGGGGGGTGGCTCTCCTCTTATACGCTGTGGATTTTATTAGGGCGCAACGATACATGTATCTGTATCGAACCGTTCAATACACTGCTTTAGGTTCAATACACACTATGTATGAAAATACAGATTTTTACATTTTATTTTATCACCTTGTCTTCTGAAGATGCTCTGTGTTGAAGGCTGAGTGGATCTGTGATCGACTACTCCACCTAGGCTGCACTGTTGAGCACAGATCCACTGAGAAACTTGCTGTTTCAGCAACATTTAATTTAAAAACTGTACTTTTGAGGTTAAACAATTGTTCACAATTAAGTTCAATAAATTGCAAGTTAAGAAGGGCATGGACATTTCTCTTTTTTTGGATCAAAAAATCTAACCGAATCATGTATTTTCTGTATTCAGTTTTTCTATGGCAAATATTATTAATTCTAGTTTTACTGAGTATCGATACCATGTTGTTGATACTTAGGTTGAGTTAGTACCTAAAGATTACACAACGACTTTAGCAACACATTAATTTTCTGAATAACAGTCTGTTGGCTTATGTCACCTGTGTTTATTTTAAAATTACAACAAACTGTGAACATTTCTTAGTTTTTGTCCTCGGGTTATTTGCAAAGCTGAAGAGGAAATTAAGATCTGGATCACTTTTATGCCACTTTTACGTTTGATGTAAACAGCTGTTTTTTTTTCATAAATCCGTTTGAATTCTTTAATTAAAAAAAAAAAAAATTAAAGAAATCCAACCGCTTATGTCATCCTGTTACACCGGCAGGCCCCCCCCCCCCGCCCTCTTTCCCCCTGAGCTGCTGTATTCCATCGCTCTGCCTGTTTTCAGTGAAAAAGAGGAGGAGCGATTCTCTCTGTTAAGGAGGGAAAAATCAAGATTTTACGTGAAGTTAAAAAAAAAACTATGAACGGCTCTTTACTGTCTGTGACTCGTTCCTTATGGTTCGTTGTAAGGAGCCGTTCAAAAGATTCGACTCGTTCGCCAACATCACATTTCTAGTTCAAAGTAACAGGATGTTATCATGTTGGACTTTAGTATCAGGACACCAGTATTACTATAAAACATAAGTTTAACTTTAATTTACTGGTTTTGCATAATCCTAAATAAAATACAAAAAAAAATATTTATTTAAATCAGCATCAGGTGATACAAATGCAAATCTTATTTCAAAAATAGTTTGTCGAATAAAAATGAAATCCTTTTCAAAAAAGAAGACAGAAATAAAAGTGGGTACTAAATCTGAAAGAGTATTATTTTAATTTATTTATTTTGTAAAATATTAAACCTAAAAATCAAATTGGGAAAACCCCTTTTCAACTTTTTGTCAAAGTTGAGGAAAACATTTTCGCCCCGGCATCCAACTATCAGGTGGTAGTCTGATCCCAGTGTAGGAGGGGGAGTTCCACAGTCAGCCACACAGAATCTCTTTTTATTGCCTTGATAAACATCCTCCAGGGTAATCATGACAGGCAGTTGCCCCTTTTCACGCACATTCTGCAATGGCACTGCAAGAAACCGGAGAGAAAGTCCCACATGCCGTTTTTCACACGGGCCCGTCCGTCTTGCTTTGGCCCCAAAATGCGTGTTATGATCATTTTCCTCCGTCCGCCGCAGATCGGTTAAACGTTACATCAAAGCATCTTTAATGTTTTACCTCTCGCGTTTCTTCTCCGTATCAGTTTCAAAACTGGTGCAAGCTGCATTTTACAGTAGATTTAATGGATCAATGTCCATAATCACATTAGCACTGGCCTAACGTATAACAAATTTCACCATGGCGGCATCAAAGAGCTGACCTCTCACTGTAATCAAGCATAGCATCTTTGCATCCACTCAAGATCTATGGACTTTCTGATACTTTGTGAAAACGAAAATTGTCGAGGGAGAGATAAGCTTCAGGGCGCACAGCTCGGAGAAAAGCAGCATGAAAGTAAAACATTCCTCCGCAGTCATGAAGTCAGAGTTTTGTACACCTTTTTAAAGTCTGCCACGATGATCGTTTTGAATTGTTTATTGCTTATTTGGTTGAAATCAGCGATAAATCAAAGGAAAAGGATGTTTTCCTATGAATGAAACTCAAGCTTCTCTATGCCAAAACTACCACCACAATCATCTCTCAGCACTTCCCTTTAAAAGACCGGCCTAAGATTAGCCAAAGAATCAAAGAGGCAAACTAAAATTGATGGCTTCCACTGAGCCACACAGGGAACGGGTCATGACGTAAAACGGAAAGCATGTTGGCTTCCCCCGGCCAGGTTAATCAAGACAAGGTTCCTCCAACAAAATGACTTGCACGCGCGCGTGCGCGCGTGTGTGTGTGTGTGTGTGTGCGTGCGGGCTGGTATTCCCTACGTTGTGGGACAGTGTTTTTGGCATACACACCTACTT